>JAQQZY010000009.1:8947860-8960869 GCA_030068375.1 Ostorhinchus rueppellii
TGTAAATTCTGCCTCTGTTCCTTTTCAAGAAAATGGTCTTTGGTGTATATCTCAAAATACCTGTCAATCAAAACAGGATTCAGCCTTTCGACTGATCCTCCAATCATCATGCGGAAACCCAGCATCCAGGCCAGCTGAAGCCCGCCCACAGTTCCATTCACCCCCAGAGACGCTGGGTATCCCGGGGTGAGACAAAATCGTGCCATTTATCCAACGTCTGTCCAGTTTTGAGGCAATGAAAAAAAACTGTCCGATTGAAGTGCATGTGTGTGTGTGTGTGTATATATATATATATATATATATATATATACATAGTGTTGCACAGTTAACAGAATCTACTGAACTGGTTGTGACTTTATCAAGGCCACTCCTATGTGACCCAAATTTGTCTGTCCTCATTATAGTGTCACAAGACAAACTGTGGCAGTGTTTAATACAATTGTCTGCATCCATGTGTGACCAACCAACATTTCTCTTTTCCTTCTGAGTATTTTTAAGACAACCACATCTGTTACTGTGGCTGGTGTTGGTATTATATGAATTCTGGTTCTGGTGAGTTTGGCATTGCCTGAGAGTTCCTTTTATGTTGAAGAAGAATTATTTCAAAGGTGATGCTAACACCATCTGAGCTTCCGAGGGCCGGGAGATGGACTGTGAGGAGCCGGAGCACCGTCTTTGTGGTTACGTGAGGTCAGAAAAATGCTTACAACAACAACAGGCAGCACGGTCCAATTGAAAGGTCCAAACTGTCAGGTACTCATTCCATTATGTATCCACAGAGCCAGACGCAAAAGAGCAACAGCTTTGAGGGCAAATCCATCAAAACCCCCTCTATAAACAACCCTAATACCCATAAAAGTTTTTCATAAACTTAGAGAGACATAATCTTAAAAAGAGGCAAAAAAAAAAAAAAGATGAGCCATGCGAGGGGGAGACTGAACCTAACATAACCCACCTAGGAAAAACAAATACGGGTGAAGAGAAAATAAACAAAATGCTATCTTTACTTTGCTTGTTAAATGTTTATATGACATCCATCGGCGTGACTCAGAGCGCAGAAACGAAAGGCAGTGGGCTGGAGAAAATAGAGAAGAAAACAAACTGAAATGTGTATGTGTGTGTGCGTGTGTGTGTGTGGAGGGGGGTGACGGACGGACTCACCCCGTCTCTGCCTTCTCGCCTTGGAGACTTTGAGAGCATCACTGTGACCCATGGAGCTGAGGAAGACCATCGCCAGCGCCACCAGTCCTAGCTGCATAGTCTCTGCTGCCTTCCCGGCCACGCAGGGTCCCCCCTTACAACCAGATGGAGCAGGTGTGAAGGGGGGGTGGGGGTGGGGGGTGGGGGAGGCGGGACAGGGGGCGACCCTTCCTTCCTCTGGTGGGACAGGTGAATCCCTCTTGATCGTCCCCCCTGTCTGTCTCTCTTTCTTTCTGCGCTGTGGTTGTTTCCTCTCCTCTTCCCTCTGGTCCGTCTGTCTCCTTCAGTCTACAGGCTTCTATGTCCGTCAGTCTGTGAGGTGGAGGCTGAGGCTGGGGTTCCACGTCCAAACGAGCCCGACGCGCTACGAGCCATCACGTTGGCGATAGTACTGGGAAGGGGACTGCCGACAGCGGAGGGGGTGGGGGGAGGTTTGGGTCTGTGTGGAGAACGAAAAGGTGGAAAAAATGGAGAGGAGAGTGGTGGGTTCCTAATGGTTTAACCCATTAAGCTTTGGGTGGCGGGTGGTGAGGAAACATAGAGCGAGGAGAGCTTCAGAGGGTTTGGCGAGCGCACGTCTCAGCTCATAAGCTTTAAAAAATGCTCAGAGGAGGCGCTCGAATAAGGGTTCAAGTAAGGGAGTGAGAAAAATGGATGCAACACATCTGCTAGTGCCAGGACCTGCCGGGGAAAAAGAGGAGTGGGTTTGTTAGCAGGATGTAGGCAGAGGAGGTGAAGAGGCTCATGGGATTATAGTAGAAGCATCACTGGAACATCATCACTGACTACTTTAAATTAGGATTTGTACAACATTTCAACAGCTCTGATGTGTTTGAAATATGAGTAGAATATGAGTTTCCCAAACTTTTCTTATTTTTCTGTCAAATTCTCGTGAGTCATTGTACACCTGATGCATGAATGTGGAAATACATCAAATAAAATTATGACCATGTTCCTTACCATTTACACATTTTATAATACTATTTTGAATGGACACACATGAATAGAATAGAATAGAATAGAATAGAATAGAATAGAATAGAATAGAATAGAATAGAATTTGGCTCAAAAGTATGAAATACAGACATATGTGGCAACCCAAATAAAATCTCCTGTGACTCATCTGTGGGTCACGATCCAGTATTTGTGAGTTTAGGATGTACAGTATCCATCGACACATTAAGTGAAACACCTAAATGATCAAATCACTGTTAATTAACTGCTGAAATGCTAGAAATATTCCCTTTACTTTTGGTTTTATAATTAACTTGATGTGTACAGCACTTTGTTACAGCTGTTGTTGTTTTAAAGAGCTTTATAAATAAAGTTGAGTTGAGTTGGATGGGGTTTATCTGCACTCCCAATTTCATTGTACAAACAATGACAATAAAGCCTATTCTATTCTGTTCTGTTCTGTTCTATTCTATTCTATTCTATTCTATTCTATTCTATTCTATTCTATTCTATTCTATTCTATTCTATTCTGTTATATTCTATTCTATTCTATTCTATTCTATTCTGTTATATTCTATTCTATTCTGTTATATTGTTTTCTATTCTGTTCTATTGTTTTCTATTCTGTTCTGTTCTTTTCTGTTCTGTTCAATTGTTTTCTAATCTATTCTATTGTTTTCTATTCTATTCTGTTCTATTCTACTGTTTTCTATTCTGTTCTATTGTTTCCTATTCTGTTCTATTCTATTCTATTCTGTTCTATTGTTTTCTATTCTGTTTTATTCTATTCTATTCTATTCTATTGTTTTCTATTCTGTTCTGTTGTTTTCTATTCTGTTTTATTCTATTCTGTTCTTTTCTGTTCTAGTTTTCTAATTTATTTTATTGTTTTCTATTCTGTTCTATTCTATTCTATTGTTTCCTATTCTGTTCTATTCTATTCTGTTCTTTTCTGTTCTGTTCTAGTTTTCTAAGTTATTCTATTGTTTTTTATTCTATTCTATTGTTTTCTATTCTATTGTTTTCTATTCTGTTCTATTGTTTCCTATTCTGTTCTATTCTATTCTGTTCTTTTCTGTTCTGTTCTAGTTTTCTAATTTATTCTATTGTTTTCTATTCTATTCTATTGTTTTCTATTCTGTTCTATTGTTTTCTATTCTGTTCTATTCTATTCTGTTCTATTGTTTTCTATTCTGTTCTATTCTATTCTACTCTATTCTATTCTATTTTATTCTATTCTATTCTATTCTATTCTATATCTAAATCTAAAACAAATGCTATTGAATCTACTTTCACGCTCAGCCGAAGCTCAGATAAATTTGGCTTCCTTCTTATGTCATATGCTTTTCTTAACTGTGTAAGAAACAGACGACCGGTTCATTGAAGTGATCAGCCGTGAAACGAGGAAACCACAAATACTTGGGGGTCACATCACTCCCAACTCTGTTTGACCTTGGATGATGAATAGAGTAAGTTTATCCTTTAAAAAAAATAGAGACTAGTCAACTCTCATCTGAAAATGCAACACACACTGAAGCACCAGAGGACTTTGTCATATTTGGTGCTGAGATCTTTTTGAGATACTGTCGTGCTTTGCCAGTATTTACAGCTCTGGTGTGAAAAGGACACACAGAACATGTTAGGATCTGAGCAATGGGAGGTCCTCCCTTGCAGCTCAATAAAAGAAAAATAGAACCATATTTGGCTGTTGAGCCGGTTGTGGCTCTGGATCACACTAAGGACAATGCCATTTGGTGCATTTAGACATTCCAACAGGCAACATTACTTCTTTTGTTAGAGAGCACATGAAAAAAGAAAAAACACTTTCAGATACTTGTGACGATAGACTTTTAGGGAAATCAGATTTTTTTCTGACACCCAATAAAAAATGTCCTTAACCCTTAAAGACCCAAACAAACCATGTACTGATCTAAAATGTTTAATAACTTCTTCAATCCATGTAAATAATTGGTGTAAAATACAGTTTATCATCTTTTTATGACTGTCAGATATGACCCATTTGGACGTTCAGAGACTCCGTAGTGAACGTGGAAACACCGTCATCTTCTAAAACTCATGGATTTAGTAGTAGTAGTGTCGTTTTATTTCGAGCACATAGAATCAAACCACACAGAACCGTACAACATGATCAAACAACATTTTCTGCACCCGAACAGGAGTGGGAAGAAATATAACTCATAGACTCCCACCCCTCTTTAGAAAATAAGTTAAATTAATCCTGCTTCTTTTGTTTTGCTAACACAACTTTATTTCTATATATATTTACAACAACACAAAAACATCTGTACAATCATTCATATACATACAGTACTTGTTTTTACATTCAGATTGTCATATCTTTGCTAAAAAAACCTCATTTTTTCTTCATTTTTCTCTGTTTCTAATTTTCATCTGAGGTTTTATTAACATCTACATGAACATGAAAGCAAATGTAGGTAAATGCATTAGTTTAACTGAAAAAAAAGACAAAATAAGATAAATTAGCTAAAGAAAAAAAAAGTTTGACTCGAGAGAAAAACTCATTTGGGAACTGACACAAAAGTAGCACTGGGTCTTTATGGGTTAAAAAAAATTGAAAATTCACATTTTATCTACAAAACATGCAAACAGGTAGAAATGTGTTATCATGAGTCATTAATAATAAGCCCTAAAATACAAAAATAGTACAAAAATGGGCTAGTCTTAGAGAGTACGAACCATTATCAGTTTTTGATGTAAGCGGAGTTTAGTTTAGCGGCTGATTGGGGCGTGTGCTGTAACATTTTGGTGCAGAATGAGTCAAAACACACACACACACACACACACACACACACGAAGAGAAGTCCAGCTCATTTCTTTACACTTTTTTTAAGTTAAACCGAGGTCCTAAAAAAACAACAGGGTTACTTGTAGCTTCTCCTAATTGGGAAACACTTCAGACTCTCTTCCTCCAGTGGATTTGTTTACTTCATAACATCTAATGACTTTATATGTCTGGGACACCTCTTGGCTAAAGCCATATTTATAAGAAAGAGCCAAAAGAGTGGCGCGGCCAGTGTTCTTTAGCACCTGTTTGTTAGTTAAGAGTGATGATTGGAGAGCGGGACATGCTAAGGATCTGGATCACTCTTTCCAGCGCTGAGTAACTCAAGACATGTGCCAGAGCCTCTTTCATAACCCTGCACTCCCACGACTTTGTGCAACCTGCCAAAAGCCCACCTCAGCCTCTGCATATCGTGAAGATACGAGGCTTCAGATGAGAAACGGCACCGCTAGTCCTCACGCTGTCAGACTTTTTTTTTTTTTTTGACACTTGTCTCGTCGTCGGCCGACTGAGGTGCTACCGTGGCACCTGTGTGCGTTTTCAAAGTTCTCCCTCCTTTGCTCCCTCATCCATTTAATTGCGTGCCTTTCCTCGCCGTCGGCCACATTCAGCTGAGCCCGGTGAAACTAAGCCGGGCTCATGAAATAGTCAGGAGATTAAATTGCCTCCTTTGTAAGTCCTAAGTTTGATCTATCAATTATTCAGACGCTGAAAGGGAGCTCCCACACTGGGAATTTATTGAACTCGAGAAGGTGCCACAACTCTGAGCTCAGAGTTACAAATGCAACCTGTCGATGACTTTCTGCCTGGGAGTCCAGGGTGTCAAACTCATTTTAGTTCAGGGCATCACATACGGACCAGTTTTATAATCCAAAAAAAGCCTATAAATGTTGACAATTCCTATTTTTTCTCTTTGTTTTAGTACGAAGAAGTGAAATTAAATTAAGAAAATGTCCATATTTACTAGCATTCCTTTCACAAAAAATAATGCCTAACCTGAACAACCTAACATTTCTTAAGAAAAAAACCCCACAATATTAGGCCTTAACTTATCATTTGTATACGTGCATTACAGATAAATAGACAGTGAATCTAAAAAGGCATAAAACACTTCATAATAAGCAGAATATTGTTAACATTTTGCCGTTTTAATTTGCAGTCGTCATTAATTACAGCTTATTCTGTTGTTATTTCACTGGTCTGACTCATTTATGATCAAATTGGGTTCAAATGAGTTTGACACCATTGACCGTTAATGTTTCTAGTGTAAATTTCACACTTTGAAAATCCATCCCAAGGGCCGGATTGGAATCTGTGGCGTGCCGAGTTTGGCCCACAGGCTGTATGTTTGACACCGCACCAACACGTCTGAGAGGCGGCAGTAAAGAACGGATAACACACACACGCACTTCCCAAAGATATTCCCAAATTCTTCGTCTCAACGGTGGATCAGCCTTTTTTCTCACGAAAGGAAACATTTAATTGCTCTGCTACATGAGCTCCACACTAACCTCAAAACCCTCATGGCATCAGTATGAAATAATATAAAGCGACATCTGCTTCATCGTCACCAAAACTGCACTTTATTATTATGAGCATTGCTTGACTTCCTACTATCTGGTTCCATTATGCACCTCCTGACCTTCTACCCATGACTGCATTGCACTGCTGCTACTGTAAATAGATGGACATGCAAGCTTTATATTCAACTATAGTTAATTTTTTATAATCAATTTTACCTTTTTACAAAAAATCCTGGCATTTAAGAAGGTGAAAAACAAACATATCTCAATTCTCTGTATGTCCTGTGCATCTAGTGAAATGAGAGTAAAAAAAAAAATCTTTGAATCTTTTGAAAAGTGAGCGGATTCAGCTTCCCATTTTTATTTATTTTCTGCATTTTTCCATGTGCAAGAAGCAAAACAATGGGATTTTGTGGGTTATTACAACCTGTCAGTTATATCACTGATCTCCAGTTAATTTTGATAGCTGTAAAATCCCTTATGTGTGCATCCAAGCCATAAGCTCATGTGACGCTGGCCAACCCAACCCACAACGAAAACCAGAAAGAACAGAGAAGAACATAAAAAAAAATAAAGGAGGAAAGAGGGGATGAGGTGTTGATTACTTTCATTCACAAATGAAACCAAGAGTCATATCATGCATGCGAGCTCCTTTAAAGCACCTTTAAATCTGCACATGATTATTAGATCATCAGGTTTTGCAGTCAATGTGAAGAAACTCCTGGCCGGACCCCACCAGCATTCACAGAAGCCTCCACTATTGGTAATCACTTCCTCTGCTCTGAGGCTTAAAGAGAGCAGGCGGTGTGAGGTCATGTGCAACAGATGAAACAAACTCAGCAGCAGTGGGACTGATGAAAAGTATCACCGGCCTCTTCCTCCAAATAAACCATAACCAGACTTGTTGTTTCTGAAAAGTTCTCTGTGTAGGACTGATGCCTGCACGGCTCAAAACAGTCCGAGGAGTTGATCCTGTGCAGCTCAGTGGAGCACGGTTCAGCTTTACCTCAGAGGGCTTTTGCACACCATGCAGGATTACAGCTGTTTGCACTTCTCTGCTGGGTGAAGCAAATAAAGTGCAGACCTCCACCTGTCCCTCACTTCAGCATCTCTGCTGTCACGTCACTGTCCCCTTGTTTTTTCCAGAAAAAAATCCACTCACTTTTCAACCACAAGCCAGTGTGTGTGAGAGAGAGTGTGTGTAAAAAGTGTGTGTGTGTGTTTGTGCAGAAGTATTGATGCAGTGGAATGGGAAAGTGTCAGGTCTAAAAGGATCTTAAATTCAGTCTGAGGAAGGAGAAAGCACTGTGGAAATATGTCACAAGGAATTTTCTCTTTCTACCTGGATATTTCATAATAATAATAATAATAATAATAATAATAATAATAATAATAATGTAGAAAAAACCTTTAAATGTTTCTTTTGTGCTTTAGAAAAAGCTCAAATAAATGTCTTAATATACAAATAATTATTATAAAATTCCATAACCACAAAAATAAAATGTTTTTTTCCATAAATTAAATATCCGATCATGTTTAAAAAAACAAAAAACAAAAACACCCACCTGTACATCGGGGTCCTGGAATGATGCTGTTCATGGAGCAGTCGGGACTAAATTTTCTTTTTTATAGGGAAATCCGTAAGTTGTTTGGTCACAAAGAACTCCTCCTACGGGACACCCCCATGCAAACTTTTCTCTGTCATCATTTAAAAAAAAAAAAAAAAAAAAAAGAAATGATTGAATTTCTTTCACATCTGTCACGATTGTCACGAGACAACTCCCTGACACGCACGAGGATGCAGAAGAATGTGCAAGGGATTGAACAAAAAAAAAAATCCAAATGAAAGAGATTACATGGAACAAGAAAAAAAAAGTAAAATCCGATCAAATTAGTCACTCTGCTTTTTTTTTTTTTTTTGTTGTTTTTTTTTTTTTTTTCCTCTCGTGCTCCTCCTGTAGTTGTTCTTACATGTGGTGTTCGCTTTGCACTGAAGTTCCGGAGAGTCGCGCCTTTTAAATCCACTTTGGAGCGTCGAACTGCATCCAACTGGAGTCACAGAGCCGTGATATCTGCATCCACGGCCCACCACTGCCAGCGGGCATTACAGGCCACACCCCTCCCACTGTGACTCAAAGGTGGATGGGAAATGTATGAAAGATGGACAGCACAGACCACATGCATCTGCACTTCCATTGAGTTAGAATAATAACATAAAAATACTTACACCATCATATGAAGAAGAAAGTCATGACCACATAGATCCTGCAAGAATTCAGATTACAACCACAAATGATACATTTAACCTATTTCACTCCATTAAGATTTTTTTTTTTTTTAACCCTTTCATGTATGGTTTGAATTGAACTTTTCCATAGGGTTTTACTTTATAGAAGAGGATTAGGGACACTGGGGGTGGGGGGATAAAGTCCAATATATATGTTTATTATTATATAGAATCAGATTTATTGTCATTCAGTGAAAACATCCCAGATGTGACAGAACGAAATGTCTAAAATGCACAATGCAAGAATAAAACACGGGAGAATTCCTTTAAAACAACAGCTAAAAGAAGACAACCCATATATGTCAAGGATATAAATGCTATATTAAAAAGACTGGATAAATAAATAAATACCTAAAATATATAAAAATTAAAAAAAGATATGTATTGCACTGTACAGAAGTCACCTATTGCATTCACCTGTTATTATTATTTTATTTTATTTTTTTTGTATTATTATTGTTATTATTATTAGAAAAAAGCCACAATTGAGATTAAAGTCAGAATTCTGAATTTAATATAATAATAATAATAATAATAATAATAATAATAATAATAATAATAATAATAATAATAATAATAATAATAATAAATATGTTGGACCTTTTTTTTTTCCAGTTGCCCTTATTCTCTTCCGTACTTCCACGTTTATGGACAGCTCATTTAACTCTTTTGGGAGTCTTCATTGTAATGGAGTTCTCCAAACCGGATCAGGTCAATAGTAATATTTTAAGAGCAATCATTAACTTTAATTGCAAGAGAAAATGGCCGGATTGTTTCAGCAGTACTCATGGAAAAGTTCAAATCAAAAAGGGAAAAAAAAATAGATAGATTTATATATTACTATGTATAAGAGTACAGGGAGTTTTGTAAACTTACATTTGCTGTAAAATGTAATTACGTCACCAGATGAGGATATCTGACATATCTTTTGTTAATATTATTAGCAGGGGCAAAAAAAAAAAAAAGTCATAACCTAAAAATGGATGTGGGAAGAGCCTCCAACACTTTTGGACACATGTGAATGACATTTATGATAATGGAAAGACTGACCTTCTCATTGAGACTCACTGCTGACAAATGCAAAAAATAATAATAATAAAAATAAATAAAAAATGGGATGTTTATGTTTACCAAAGAAATCCTTGAACTTGTACAATCTTATACTTTTGTGCAAATTGGGACTTTTTTTCTTTTCCTAAAGATTGAACCTAGATGCTCGAATTGTTTGGATCTATTTTTTTTTTTTTTGTTTATTTGTTTGTTTGTTCTACATCCTGTAAAATTTGTATAAAAATAAAGTATTAGAAAAAATGTTTATAACTCACCATGAAATGTGATGTTTTCATATTTATTATTTGTTCAGTTTTTAGTTACAGTAGTTTAAACAGACGACAAAAACATATCAACAGTAACGATTGTACACTCTAAAAAGTAAAACACTGAATCAACTTAAAAAAAATTCTTCAGTAGTTTTCACATTAAAAAAATTAGTTGAGTGAAACAAATTAAATTATATCAAATTACGTTCAATATAATGTAATTTGGTTCTCTCAACAATTTTTTTTAATGTGAGACCTACTGAAGAAAAAATTTTAAGTTGATTTAATGTTTTACTTTTTACAGTGTATAGAATTACACATTTAAAGTCTGAAATGTTCATCCAGAAATAAACTATATTTAGTCTTTTTTTCCTACTATATAAGTTAATGAGAATATCTTCAAGGGAAGTCTCATCACTATCGGGTGTTTTCTTGTATTTAATATATGATGTAAATAAAAACAAATAACATTACATCAGGTTCCTATTCCGTTGTGTTGCTGTTACGTAGGTTGTTGCTTGTTTTCCTGATTTTTGATAACTGACACATGATATAAGACGCCACAAAATAAACTAACTCCAAAATATATGGCATTACTTATTGTCACGTGTGGCTTTTTAACCTTTTATTCCATCCTTCCATGGTGTCCACGTATATATGAACAGTTAAATAACCTCTGAATAAAACAGAACTTTTCAAAATGGTACAATAAAGTTCAATTTCAGCACAATTTTCAATAAAAATCACGCTGTTTTTTTCTTATAACGGAAAAACCTCCTGAAGGAAACACAGCACTATTGTTCAGCACGACATTTATTGTCTGTTTTTTTTTTTTTTCTTTTTTATCCAGAAGTTTTCTATTACAAAAAGAAAAAGCCTCATATTTATTTTATCTGTCGTACCTTTTAATCTCACTGGCGGTGTTTTCCTGGCAAGAACAGAGGCAACTTTTATTCCAGTAACTTATGACTTACAGTTGTATATCTGTGTTTTTTGGTTGATGCTGATGAAAATCCCACATGATTATTTGCTACTGAATCACTAAATGTTTCATTTGGTTTTTATATTACTGTATTGTTAAAAAAAAAAAAAAAGGAAAAAAAAGATGTGTCTGTCTTCTGCCTTCAACAAGATCGTACATTTTCTACCACATTTCTACTCTAATGAGCTTTAAAACTACCAAAAGAAAGGCAACCAAACCATCATAATCTACCCGGATTTTGGTTCTAATATCAACATGCGCTGACTATACATCTTCACATACAGGACAAATGAGATGTCAGAGTGCTCCCCATTTCCTCGTTATCCAACAGGGGGCCATAAACAACAATTTTTGGAGATCATACAGACCGGCACTGTGACATTTATCAACGCTGTCAAGGACTACTGGAAAAACACCAGCCACATTAAACCATTCTTAACCTGATGAAGGATTTATCATGAGAATGAAGATCCACAGCAGTTTGTTTGTGTTTTCGGGTCCTGATACCTGTTAGCTGTCTGCCTCATGCCTCGTGACACATTTTGACTCGTGCTACTAAGATCCTGAAAATAATTAACCCTTTGATGCATAGTGGTCACTCCAGTGGACGTCTATTCTACAGCTGTTTTCTTCTATATTCATGGGTTTTATTGTTTTAGTTCCATATCAGCCAACACAGTGGACACTATACACCATCCCATAATACACTGGCATTCATACCATTACTGTAACTTTGCTGTTCTAGATGAACCTGATCTACAGTAACATGTGTGAGTGTAAATCAAGTGCTAGCTGTTTTTAGACTGTAATTAACAGGGTTCTTTTTGTATATTATCTCCATGAAGTGAGTCATAACTAGTACGAGAGTAGAAGTAGAGTGTGTAAAAATGAGAAAAAATCAAATTAGCTGCATTAAATTATTCAAGTCTATCACTTTCTGATAGCCCTGTGATCAACTGGTCACATGTCCAGGGTGTACCCCGCCTTACGCCTACTTAAGGAGTGGTTTGAACGCAGATGCTGTTGCTCTTCTGTTGCTCTTCTTCTTCTTCCGTTGCTCTTCTTCTTCTGTTGCTCTTCTTCTTCTGTTACTCTTCTGTGGCTCTTCTTCTGTTACTCTTCTTCTTCTTTTGTTGCTCTTCTTCTTCTGTTGCTCTTCTTCTGTTGCTCTTCTTCTTCTGTTGCTCTTCTGTTACTCTTCTTCTGTTGCTCTTCTTCTTCTGTTGCTCTTCTTCTTCTGTTGCTCTTCTTCTTTTGTTGCTCTTCTTCTGTTGCTCTTCTTCTGTTGCTCTTCTTCTTTTGTTGCTCTTCTTCTGTTGCTCTTCTTCTTCTGTTGCTCTTCTTCTGTTGCTCTTCTTCTTCTGTTGCTCTTCTGTTACTCTTCTTCTGTTGCTCTTCTTCTTCTGTTGCTCTTCTTCTTCTGTTGCTCTTCTTCTTTTGTTGCTCTTCTTCTGTTGCTCTTCTTCTGTTGCTCTTCTTCTTCTGTTGCTCTTCTGTTACTCTTCTTCTTCTGTTGCTCTTCTTCTTCTTTTGTTGCTCTTCTTCTTCTGTTGCTCTTCTTCTTCTGTTGCTCTTCTTCTGTTGCTCTTCTTCTTCTGTTGCTCTTCTGTTGCTCTTCTTCTTCTGTTGCTCTTCTTCTTTTGTTGCTCTTCTTCTATTGCTCTTCTTCTTCTGTTGCTCTTCTTCTTTTGTTGCTCTTCTTCTGTTGCTCTTCTTCTGTTGCTCTTCTGTTGCTCTTCTTCTTCTTTTGTTGCTCTTCTTTTGTTGCTCTTCTGTTGCTCTTCTTCTTCTTTTGTTGCTCTTCTTCTGTTGCTCTTCTTCTTCTTCTGTTGCTCTTCTGTACCCCTTAAGTAGCTGGGATAGGCTCCATGCGACTCCCGTGACCCTAGTGAGGATAAAACGGGTACAGAAGATGGATGG
>JAQQZY010000009.1:9144769-9157424 GCA_030068375.1 Ostorhinchus rueppellii
TTTTTTTTTTTTAATTATTATTATTATTTTTTTGGAGTCTACTTATTTTTGCTTCCACCAAGGAGGTTCTGTTTTCACCTGCATTTTTTTGTTTGTTTGTTTGTTTGTATGCCTCAAAAATGTATTCAATTTGGTTGTAATTGGTCAGTTGTTGTATCCTTAGTGAAAGTAATGAAACTCCACTGCCTGCAAATATGGTTTGAAAGCCTTTGTTCCTTACATATGGAACTGCATTCCTACAGTGTATGTTGGACTGGGGAACATAGTTACCAAGGAACATGAGTACTAGGGTATATAGGTACTGGGAAACATAGGCACCAAGGATTAAGGATACTGGGGTATATAGATACTAGGGAACATAGGTACCAGGATACATAGTTACTGGGGAACATAGTTACCAACGAACATGGGTACTAGGGTATAGGTACTGGGGAACATAGGCACCAGAGTACATAGGTACTGGGGACCATAGTTACCAAGAAACATGGGTACTGGGGTACATAGGTACTAGGAAACATAGGAACTAGGGAACATAGTTACCAACAAACATGGGTAGAAGGGTATATTAGTACTTGGGAACATAGGCACCAGAGTACATAGGTACTGGGGAACATAGTTACCAATATGTACAGAGGTACTGGGGAACATGGGTACTGGGGTACAGAGGTACTGGGGAACATGGGTACTGGGGTACAGAGGTACTGGCGAACATGGGTACTGGGGTACAAAAGTACCATAGGTACTGATGAACACACACTAGATTTAAATGACCCTTTTGCTCTTATGTAACCACTATCAGCAGCTTCATCTTCCATTAAAAATGAAACCTTTTTCTGCCTAGAACCACACAGCCCCATGGGTTCACATTCACTTCAAAAACAAAGCGTGCAAATTCCAAGACTCCCTGGACGTTAAACTTCCAAACATCAAAACCTTTCAAACTCAAGTCAGCAGAGTCCTGAGCCACAATGAGAGGTAAACCAAATTCAGATGATTTAGTCTAAACAGCACTCCTTTTCCCAGCTCCCCAGGGAGAAACACAAAGACACAGGCAACTCTCCCACACTCTATCTCTCCCTAGCACTCGCGCCGGTGCTTACACACACATTTTTCCAGTGTGACGTGTGATTAAGTACCTGATTAAATCCCACCATGAGAGACAAAAGACAACAAGGGTCGTAGATTCTTTCAACTCTTTTCACAGGTGAAGATGACCTTTGACCACTAGCAAAAATAATCTCACAGTTATTTTTGATAAAATGACTCTGGATGAATTCTGAGCTGCACATACGTATTCCACCGGAAAATCCATCCTGGTTAATGAACTCCCTTCCCTTATACTCCACTCCACCCTCACTGCTTTAAATGCTGCCGTTTGCTAAAGGCAGAGATGGTGCATTCAATAGTCTATAACATAGACCGGGTCTATGTTCTCTGGGGACATTCTGAACATTCCTGCTATTGTTGTTTCATTACCAAGCTGAGGGTTACCCTTACCATTCACAGTAGCTGACCTCTAGACTCACTGGCGGTGGTGTCGCTCGCCATGTTCCTTCTAATACAAAGTGAAAGATGGAAACACGTTCTTTTGTTGAGGTGATGGTTCAGAAAATATTTTGGAAGGTGGCAACCTGTTTAAGTTTGTAAGAGTACACGTTATGGTGTGGAAAGTAAGGTCTTGATGTGTATACTATGGACAGAATGACTTTCTGTTTACGTCTGCAAAAAGATATTTTTGTTAAACTGTGGACTGAGTGGGTGAAATATGTCCAGCCCATTCAGACAGACTTAGTGGAGGTGACGATCTAAGGAATTAGTGGTGTAACTTAATTTCTGCAAACTGCAGTATGATTGTGGGTTTGTTTTAATTTTCTGCTTCTCAGGACTATTTTGTGCTGTATTCTTGGTTTGATTTTTGGTTGTTCATGCGCACTCTGCCTCACCCATGTTTAAAATGAGTTCTCTGACCATAAATTAAAAAAAAGAAAAGACTGAATCGCAGAGGAAAATAATACTTATTTATATATATGAAGCGATGTCTGCCATTCAGAACTGAAAAATAAAGAATATATATATAAGAAAATAAGGTCTTGTCATTATTATCGAGCTGTTCAAGACAATACTGCATTTAAAAAGTATATGTTTTTAACCCTTTCATGCATGGTCGTCACTACAGCGGACACTATTCTACAGCTGTTCTGTTGTATATTATTGGGTTTTAATTCATACCATTACTGTAACTGTAACTGTGACATAAATCTGATATACTAACATATTCGAGTGTAAATCAATTAATTGTTACAGAACTGTAATTACTAGCTTTCGTAAACAAAAAGTTTTTTCTTGCATATAATCTCCATAAAGTGAGTATAACTAGTATTAGAGTATGTTAAAATGTGACAAAACATCAAATTAGCTACATTAAAAATGTTTTTATTTCATAGCTTTCACACTGTTAATTACTGTCTAATGATGGTTTGCTTTAAAAATGTAACGTGGTATCCCGCTGAGTGCACATTTTTGTAACTCCATGAAAAATAGATTGATTAAAAACATAACACTCGGGACAAAAATCTCAACTAAGGTTCTCAAAATTCATGCATGAAAGGGTTTTATTCTATTATTTATTATTATTTTGTATAAATGTGAGAATGGGCATTTCTGAAAACAGAGATTAACCCATAAAGACCCTGCACTACTTAAGTGGCAGTTCCCAAATTAATTTTTGTCTCTACTAAACCTGTCTTAAGTGATTTATTGTAATATTATACTCTGCCGTACTCTGCATTTTCTTTTGCCTTATATCATGTATTTTCCTATATTTGATTTAGATGTTCAAGAAAACTCCGTAAATTCAAAAGTTATATATCAAAACAGAGAAAACTGAAGAAACATTTACTTTGTCAGGAAATCTATCATTAATTGAACATAAAGCCAGTGTGTCCATCCACTGTCATTGATCTGACTCCATGGGTTTTACTGGTGAATCAATGATGTAGAAGATGATGGTGTTTCCATGGTAACTACAGAGCCTCTGAACATTCAAATGGGTCATATCTGATGACCATGAAAAGATAATAAACGCCATTTTACACCAATTATTTACATGTTATAATAGGATTAGTGGATCATCCATAGATGTTTGGGTGTTACTGGTTAAATTAGATCTTCCTGAAGGAGTGTAAATCCCGTTAGTATTCTTTAAAAAGCGTTAAAAGAAAAAAAAAACAGACCAAAACACAGATAAGCCCTTTATCTCTTGCTCGGTATCAGTTTTCCATCATTTCCTCTGTTACTGAATCTCACTTGCTTCTTGGCTTCTTCCTCTTTCTTTTCAGCTACTTTTCACATCAGACAGTCCCCCCTCTGTTCGTCTGTTATGGGTTGTGTGTTTACTGATGCAATCACATCCTCTTGATGATTTTTGTTGACTCTTCAATCCCGGTTGTCTCTGTAAACTGTCTCTTTTTTTCTCTTTTTTTTCAGGCTGCTCTGGGCCATCAGCAGCAGTTTAATGAGATGTGTATGAGGGTTTGTGTGTTATGTGAGGAGCGCAGCTGCAGCTTTAACATCGAGCTCTTTCTTGAATGCTCAGGATTCAGAGTAGACAGAGGGGGATCTTCCACTTCCTGCGTTTGGGGACGAGATGTTACAGTTCTGCAGGTTGTTTAAACATCGTTCATGTATCTGCCTCATATATTTTGAGAACCTGCTGCATGGATCTTTCACAGCAGATCCTCACAATAAATGAAAGCTCTCAAGTGTGCAGTCCAGAAGTCAGTTTGAGTGTGCAGAACTTTTTCCACACATCTAAAATGAAGCCAGTGGAGACTGAATATACTATTTTCTACTGCCTAAGCTGTGTGATAGATGCATTTTACCTACTGACTTAAAAGGATAGGGCAAAATTCTTCAGGCCAAAAAAAGGGCAAACATATTAATCCCCCTGTGAATCATATATAATCCATTTTGTACACCCTATGACGTATACAGTGATTATATTAATATGACTTCATATCCACTAATATCAGTATGCCAGATGTTTTTGACTCAAAATGTTCTTTTGTTCAATATAAAATACTTTTGTGGATTCACATGTGTGTGCAGGATTGTGCACATATGTCAGCTCAAATGCTGGGTCAGCCCCAGCAATAGAAAACACAATGAATATGGGATTAAATGATGAAAGGTCTTCAATGCATATGCTGAAGAGGCAACATAAGCAATAAATTATAGTGAAAAACAGCTTGAAAAACACTTGAAACAAATGCTTTTAAGGATGATTTCTGGGACATTTTGTCCCATTTTCATTGCATTTACAGTGCAAATCTTTCTAAAATGATTGGTTTAAATTCAGTGGTGAAAAATCTCAGGCAGATGCTATTAAGTGCAATTCTAATTTATATGAATAAAATATGTTGGGTTTTTTTTCCCTTTTCTTTTAAATCAAATAATTAATTGAGAATTCAGATTGTAGTATAATCCTATGTGATTTAATTCAAGTTCATTGTTCATTCATCAGACTTTAATGACTTTGAAAGATCTTTATTTATCTGGGTCATGATTAAAAAGAACATGTTCTGTTTGTATAACAGGCACAAATGGACACAAATTAAAAGTTTTGTCTTTCATTCTGTAAAAACCAACCACGCACCCATCCCCCAACTCCTCCTTCAACATCCCCCCACTTTCCAGTTGCAGTAGTGACAGGTGGCTCTTGGGGGTTTGGGTGTTTGGGTGAACACAGCTCAACAGCTGCACAAAGGAGCCCCCACTGGGGTCCTTTTGACAGGGGGTCCCCTCTCAAGCGTGCCGATCAACCCCCAGCCCCCCACCTATGGGCAGATGCTCCGAGATCCACAGGTGGCAGACGAGAAGACACTTTAGAGCACTTAACTGTTATATAACAATGCAAGTATGCAATAATATCAGTATGAGTCTGATTTGAAACTTGTAAATGTAGGTACAATGACAAAAAATGTTTAACACATCAGCCATCCATCATCCAAAATAATAACCAGGCTGACAGGAAAATCTTGTCTTCTCCATAGTGTGAAATTACATGCATGTTAAACCTTTTAATTACAATATGTTGGTCTATCAATACTCCATTTTGTATTTAAGTGGAAAGTTTAAGGCTTTAGTGAAGGTTCTACTATTATGTTCTAAAATGTAAACACGCTGATACCAAGACAGTCCTGACATGGTGCATTCACTTACTCTTTATGAAAACAGGGAATTCATGCCTTTTGTTCTGTAAATGATTGGGAGGATCCTCTTTTGATTGTCTTTAAAAGATTTAAGGGTGAGATGGTCTTCTAAAGTAGTTTCAATCAACAGATAACCCTGTTTTGCCTGACAAAGACCTTAGAGTGAAGAGGTCTTCAATTTTAATCTATTTATTTATTTTGTCTGGATGCAGTAGTAAAAATATATCAAGATGAGATTATATAACCCTTTATTAATCGTATAATAATTAGTCAGACAATAATATTACAAATAGACATTAAAGTAAGACATATAAAAAGTATAAAAGAAATACAAAAATGTAAATAAATAAATAAAAGGTTGCATTCAGTAGAAACAATAATGAAAAACAAGTAGGGTCTACAGAAAATATATGCAAAAGAGCAAGTATTGCATTCTGCTGAGAGACATATACTCTGTCATTGCACATTGTAATAAAGCTGCAGATTCTGTTTTACTGGGAGCTATTTTATTGATTGCATAGAAAAAACACAGCTCAACTAATGAACTCTTATGATCCTTTACTAAAGTCAAAGTTCTGCTAAGTACTGCTCAAAAAACCTAAGTAAAACTATGATGTTTAGTATTATTTTTAATACCAGTAGGAGAGGGAGAGCAATAAGGGTTTGTGATTGATTGCAATAAAAGTGTCGAAATTGCACAAAATGGAAATACTGTTACATAAAAACACAAATAATTCCAATGTGTGCGGCACGTGAGTCGATGTAGATACTTGATTACATTCTACCATCAGCCTGATACCTAAATCTTTACTCAAACTGAATAAAATGAGTCACTGCACATAAAATCGGCACACTTAGTGGTTACAGACTTTTGGATTTTGTCGGAGACACGTAGAACTGCCGGTGTAAGCGCTGTAGTTCAGTTATGTGGGAGGAACCAATTAGAAAAAAGGGGGGGTGAATATTTTGTTTACGTATAGAAACATGTATTTTCTAGTAAATTTTACTATGGCATTATAATATAAACCTAATGACTGTATTAAGTTTGTATAATTTGTATTTAATGGCGTTAACTTTGCTATTGTCACTCATAAAGTCGTGAATAATATCCGCACCCCCCTCTTACTGATGGTACAGTCCGACTCGGAGGCCAGTCAGGGACTAGCCGCACGAGCAGAGCATCAGCTGTGGTGTGTCGGAGAGTGAGAAACTTCCCTCACTCTTCTTCCCGTGTGCTCTTCTTTCTCCCAAATCTCTCCCCCCACCCCCGGAGGCTTTTAGTCACTCAACTTCTCCCAGGAACACCCGCAGCTACCGGTGTGTCTGCAAACAGGCTGCCGGTACACGGTTTTATTGAATTTTTAGCTCTTCTTTGTGGTGTATCTGAAATTCCTGGAGTGGCTTCCTGCCTGTCCGGCTCGTGCAGGATTTCGGCTAAAGGCTATAGCCAAGTTTCCCTACATTCTGCCTAAGGAATGAGAGGAACTGCCCCGGGGAGGAAGAGCCGAAACTCGCATGTTTGAATGAACAAAAGAACGGAAAGCGAGGGCACTGCCGCCGAAATGGAGGAAAATACTCTACCGCGCGCAACATGTAAGTGTTTACTAGTCCATTCTGCCATACATCCTAATATAGAACCCAGGAGTGCTTTGTCATCTATGCTTTTTGTCATTGATGGAATAGTCTTAAAACGACATGCATGCGTAACTTTATACCTGAGATGCCAATGTTGCAGTTGAAGGAAAAAGCGCGTTTGTGTCTTGAATAATAACTAATCTATAAGGAGATGCGGAAAGACAAAACAACATAACACACTACCTTGTTGTTATTTGCAAGACCGACCTCAAACCACCTTTTAATCTGCGTGACAATAATCGATAATTTACCCATTTACTGACATTCATTTAGTCCCATCAAAACACCGGTCTGTTGATCAGCTGACTGCCGATGACCATCTCTGTTGCTTTTTAGGACAGAGCTCACCCACCGGGGTTGTAATAACACAATTTGCGCTAGATGAGGTAATCTGACTAGACCCATCCCATCCCCCTCCTTATGTTATGTTTAGCTCACTACTAACGTGATGTAGTCCCAGACGTTCTGCCTGTCCTTCCTGTCTTCCTTCTTGCTGCCGCAGCTTTGCCAGAGGATGTTTTTGCACAGGATTATGTGCAGGTGCAGTCCTGCTGAATTTTATGGTGCAGAGATGCACCAGTGACTGAAACCATTTGAAGATGTTTTAATGAGATTTTCAGCTCAGGGCCAAAGTGCAGGAGTCCACCTCACTGTCCTCTGGCCAGATCTGCTTACAGATTTATTTGTGCAGTTATAAGCATGCAGTCCCATGACCACACAGTTCAGGGCCAATGTTGTGTCTATTTATTCAGCCATAACTTATGTGTGGGTTTGAGGCATCAGTGTTGGACATCTGCCAGAAGAAGTGGAGGTCCTCTTACAAGACAGCATGCTTTGGTCTCATGTTGCTAAAGCTTTATGTATAGATATGTTGTCAAGAAATAGAGGGGGACACATACACAATGCGACCTCCTCCTTGTGACAACAGAAAACTTCCTTCCTGGTCACAGGGGGTTTCATGAACGGAGACTTGCTTGTTTTGGCTCTCTGACGAGTTCCACCCTGATGTGGGAATCTTGACTAGTGCAATGCTGTGTCTCAAGCAACCATGGACTAGATAACATACTGCTGCCTGTACTGCTTGGATGTACTCCTCAGCCTTGGCCAGAACACTGACTTCAAATGCCAACTTTCATTTAATGCAGACTATGTTGGACAGTACTTTATGCTTTTGACAATGATTAGTTTATTTTTCTTATCTTAAAGCTGGAGTGTTTGATAGATTTTTGGTATCACTGGTCCAACATTCCATAATTTCCTTTCAGAGTTTTGTAGTTCAGGTGATCTGAGAGTAAACAAACATTATACGCTCATGGATTCTTTTAGGCTATAGGAAATCTCCCTAGTGAAGCAGACTTTGCTTTTTATACGTATTTCAGGCAGGTAGGGGCAATGTCTATGTCACTGACTCATTGATCACTGTTAAGAGTCCCTCATGTGACTCTACTGCTCTGCTCTGTGGCTCAACATGGATACTTGGAAAAGTGGCTTCACTTTTCTATTTACTCTTTGGGTTTGTTTGAAGAAGCCTGGATTCAGAGAGTTTTTTCTGACTGATTTTAGCTCCTACAAATATTATGTAAAATTGAGCATCTTTGCATTGCTTATGATTTTCACCTTGAAAAATTAAAGTGTGTTCAATGCTTGTCCTTCATATCTAGTTTTGTCCCACATACAGGAACACAATTAACTGCAATGGCAATGTCATCCTGTGTAATTACATTGCAAAATGCTGCACTGTGAAGGTCTGGTGTGTGGTTGGTGATATTTGGCAGGGACATGCACTGAATAGAACATAGAAAAGGACAGTCCTTTTGTCCACAATAATATATAAATCACTCTTTGGTGAATTGTACAGCCCCATTCGCAACTAAGACCTCAGAACAGATGTGCAAAGCAGAAGCAGGGGGAGTGCACCTATTACTAAAAGAAGGAAATCCTCCATAAGATTTTATTAGTTCAGAAGATTTCAGGGCACAGTAAATAAAATGTGCAGGTGATGCATGTTCAGCAAGATTACTGTACAACTATCTGAATTATCTAAACAGAATTCTGTTTTTTGAGATGCACAGAGTCCTCTCTTCACCTGTCATTGTTTTAATCTAGAAGCACTGGACTGGAGCTGTTGAAAGCCTGATCTTGCTTTGAGAAACTCTGCTGTCAGGACTCTGAGGGAATCTTCTAATCCGTCTTTTCTTTACACATGCAGACTTCCTTTGAGCTCACTCTTCTGCAATGCTACTGACACTTAGCTCTGTTTGGGGCGTCTTCTTTAATCTCTGGTACCTGAACAGCTAAACTGAGCCCAGCTGAGATCAAAACCTTTTTCTTTTAAGTTTAGCTCTTAAACATTCAGCAGCTGTTCAAGTATGTAAAATAAAAACTGGTAGGAACAGGGTTTATGGGAGGTTCTGAGATGATATCTTAAATTGTTAATTAGCAATTATGTAAACAGAGCACAAAATGGAAAAAAAAACAAAAAACAAAAAACCTTCACGTCAACTATATTAACTGCAACCATATTAAAGGAGGCTGACAGGGAGACATAACTCTGTGTAATTCTGATCAATGTGTAAATCCACCAACTTCATCTGTCAAACATGCAGGGATTGGATCAGGCGGCCGTACATCTTCAGACATAGGAGTTGTTATGTAATCAGGGGAATTCACGCAAATGCGGCCCATTTTTGGAGCGAGCTCTGCCTCAGTGTCTTTGTAAATTAGCATTGGGAAAAGTCCCATGGGCCCCCCTCCACTGATTCACTGCGTAATAATGGAGTCTGATAACAACAGGAGGAGGACACTGTTTTTACAGTGTTAGTTGTCAGGAGTAGAGTAGTGATGAGGTGGTCAGATCTTCTGCAGATCTGTGTGATCTGACAAAACAGCCACTTGTTAAACCACGAATGTTTGAAATTATGACTGAGTATGTATGGTTATTTTATGTTCTTGTAATTTTCAGACTACAATCTTTTTTAAAAGTTGAATCAAATAGGATTATATCATAAGCTTTGGTTTTGCAGGCGTTTGCTCAGCATGTGCTGTTTGTTAGCATTAATATTTAATGGTTTAAAAAATGTATGTGTGCCAATTATAACTGAATATTTTCACAGTGGAGGCTGAGAATGTCAGCGAAATGCTACATTCGTCCTCCTCTTTAATCCTATTCTGTTATTGTGTGATGTATGCAAAGAAGATCAGCTCATGTGTAGGTATCGCTCATCTTATGTTGCTGCAATCACAGATTATTTGGCAATGCAGGCACCTTAATCCTTGCTACCTTTTAGAAGAACTAACAAATTGTATGCATGGTTAAAAGGATTAGACACAACGTGAGGGTGCAGATTAAATATTACCACACCCTTTCATAAGCATGCATTTCTCTTTTGGGATACAGATTAATAGATTTTTCATCTAATGCTTCTTTAATCAGTGCTGGTGGAGTAAGAGATGAACGGTGTTGCAGCTCCAGCATCTGCAGTATTTTCAAAGCCCATGTTCAGTGATTTTACAGAAAGATTCTGAAGTTTGAAAATAGGAGAACAGAAACATCTGAGCCACAAAGAGCTGACTGAAGTCCTGCCAGAAGCAGAGGTCTGGTCGACCATGGAGCATTCAGTCAGTATTTTGTTCTGGATCCTCTGTATTCCAGCAAATTGGGGTTTTAAGTCAAGTTAATTTAAAGACTTAACTCCTCATGAGCATCTTTGAGTGGTCTGGCAGAGTTCAGCAAGTATGTTTTGGGTTGTTTTTCTAAACTGTTTGAACATATATGGCTATATATCATACAGTATTTACTTTTATGGATGTGGAGCTGGAAAGTATGGTAAACAAGGTTTTATTGATCTATATCAGTGTTTATCATAATATAATTTGATAATAGGTTGAGCAGATGGATGATTCCATTGTCATGTGAAAGGATGTATTTTTGCAAGCTGTCCATAAACCATGCCTGCAAACAGTGCATTGTAGGAGGCATTAATCCAGTCTCCAGTTTGAAGATATATCCTGGTAATAAAATAGGATCTAATATTTGAATTTAACAATAATAAAGTTGTACAGAATTATGACTTAACTCTGATGAAACACATCAAGACTTATGATAATGCACATAAAACTCCACAATATGTAAAAATGTTTGCGATCCACCTGTCCATCAGAGCAAGTCTGCTAAACCTCAGAATAATCTAATGCCCATGGGGTAGTGATGGACGTTTGTAAATCAGTGCCACAAGTGGTTAAAGCCAAAATCATGTACAGTATTATCTGTAATAACTCGTTCTTTCAGTCTGGGAACTCTGGTAGGTTTAATGTAGAGAATGTCCAGACTTCTATTCCCTGTGCAAAAGCAGCAAAAATATAAACTTGAACAGATGTAGAGTTTTTTTTAGGCAGATCCTTCTTTGGACTTAAAACCAGGACAAAAACTCAAACTAAGACTTTCAGTGGCTAATTTGGTTGTAGATACTGTAGATATCTAGTGATTCTCTGTCATACAGATATCTCTGAATTACCCCATCCCTAACTGTACATTTAGTCACTGATCATGCCACTCTTAGCTTCTCTGACGTTGTAGAAGCTTCCAGAATGAAGCAGTGGGTGGAGTTTGATTCCCACTCTCTGGTTTTATACAACCTTCATTACTGTTTAATCAGTTTCAGAATTAACAAGGGACACTTTTATCCACTCCAAATTGTGTTGGCACCGAAATTGCAAAGTGATGCACAAAGTAATACAAATTTCAGGATTTATTAGTTCCACTTGAATGCACCATAATGTCCCTGTCCCTGTCGAACTTTGACCATGACAAGCCATGGACTACATAACCCTAAAAACACATTATATCTTTATATGTAGTCTATGAGACAAGCAGCAGGATAGAACCAGAGCACCTGTAAATGACACCAGAACTTGTTACAGACTCAGGTTTTTACAGTATGATGAGAAACATTTATGTGCCAGTCTGAGATTGACTTGCCAAACAGAAGATCTGCCGCCATGTAATGCTGTGAGTGTTTGGTTTATTACTTCCAAAATAGTTATAAATGTCTGAAGTTCATCATCAGTATCTACAGAAGATTCAACTCAGACTGGTTTTGACGTAACTTTATCATCCAGCGCTGCATTAAAGTAAATATGGAGAAGTTAAATATTAGTAAATTCTATAGTAATTTTGATCATCACAAGTGATAGGTTATTGTTGAACACTGAACTATAATACATGTTACTGCCCAAATACCTTAAGTGTGTGTACAACATATGCTCAAGATGCTCGTATTCTGCGAGGGATGGGAATCACTAAGAATTTAATGATCCTTGTCAATTCAAGTCAAGTCAAGAAGTTTATTGCCATTTGTGCATATCACAGGAATTTTTGTGCGGTCGCACCCAGGATCAGATAAAACAAGAACACGACAACCATAAAATTATATGGAAAAAAACAACAACTAGAAGCTCTATATGCATGTAGACAATATATAACAACATAAACCTTATATAAAAGCCCTATAAGAACTGTTTAAACACCCAGGAGACAATAAATGCAATAAATAGGAAAATACAATACAATAAGATACTATGTACTGCAAAGAGAAAGAGGTAGTTGTTCCACACACAGTTTTGCTTATTGATCTGAATCCTCATTGATTCTCATTAGGTGAGGGAATAGAAGCATAAAAACATGTTTATTTGCATTAACTGTCTTTTCCATGTCCATCTCTGCACAGAAAATATAACACATACAGTATGCACAAATAATATTACCAGATGACACCTGGGCTGTTTTTTTTTTTTGGGGGGGGGGGGGGGGG
>JAQQZY010000009.1:9173412-9186839 GCA_030068375.1 Ostorhinchus rueppellii
TTCCTTTTAAATCAAACCCATTCTCTCATTAATTGTCAGAATTTCACATTTTGGCCTAAGACTGTATCTTAGAAACTGCAACTAACTCGGACGTTTTGCTTAATTTTCTTTATTAATGACTCAAATTTGGTAAAGTTGAACTACTTTTATTCTGGAAGCCTTTTACTTGTTATTATTATTATTATTATTATTATTGTTGTTGTTGTTGTTGTTGTTGTTGTTGTTGTTGTTATTATTATTTGTAGTAGTAGTAGTATTTTTGTGATTATACTTTTTATTTGCACATTTAGAATACGCACAAACAAATACAGCTTGAAAGTGAACACAAGACTAAACAAAAATAAAATAAAGGGCAGATCAAATAGCCAAAACAACAAAAAAAACAAAAAGGACACAGCAAGGACATCATATTAAGGAAGAGTTTAACTTCATAGAGCGTTATTGGTTGATGAACAGCGTCCCATTCATGCATTAACTGTGGACAAACTAGCATTATTCAGTCGAGCTGTTGTCAAATATCAGTTTATTATTTATTGTACATTTGATTTATTTGCATCAGATCTGCTGTTCACATACCCCTTATATAGAATCAGTGATGTTTGAAGGCTCCACCCCTCACACTTGTTACATGCATCTATGTCTTGAGGAAGTTTGCGTCATCTGCACCAAACAACTTCATAGGCACAGCCATGTCTGGAATGAAGACCAACTAGTCTGGGTTGTCATGTCTGTCGTTGCGCTACTTCTTGTTATACCTTGTCATTTTCCGTACTTGTGTTGACTCTGTCTGTTTCTTTGTCCAGCTCCTCACTCAGATCTGAGCAAAAACCCGACAAGGCCTGATCCTGAAGGGGAGAGCAGCCCCCCGAAGACAGAACTCATCCAGAGAATGGAGTCCCCGGCTAAGAAGGACACAGAACGGAGACTTATGACTCCCACGAAACCAGATGTCATTTCCCAATCACCTGGTTCACCGGCATCCCCCAGCCCCAGGTCGAAAAAAGGTAAAGAACTTTGATGTTACTTATCTTGGACGCTTTAAGGTAAAACTTCTAATGGAATTTGAAAATGGCAGGACTTAACGGAGTGCTCTCATAATGGAGTTAGGTCAGCTCTCCTGAGGCAACGTAATGCTTCGGTATCGGCGTAAGAGTGACCACATGCTTTCAGATGTGAAGCTATATGCAATAGATCTGCTGAGGTTTATCTTTAAGTGTTGGAACAGACATGAACAGAAGCTGCCATGTGGGAACACTGGAGCTGTCGACTCAAGGATTTCAGGCAGAATGAAATTAGTAAAGAAAATATCCCGGTGAAATATGGACAAATGAGCTTTGTGGGTAAGTCGATGCCAAATGCTAGTCACTGCCAGGCGTTGGACGCAAATGAAAGGTGGGCACACAACAAATAGGCATCTCATTTCAGTATGTGATGCCAAGAGGGTGTTTAGTTTGACCCTGCAGTTGCACCATAGCTGTTTTCAGAAAGCCACAACTCACACTCCTCACAGCCACCGGCTAAAAGCACATGCAAACTCAATAGAACATGTTGAAGGTTTTTGGAGTGTAAGCCTCTTTTGTCTCCACTTTATTCTTTATCCATTAATCCTTTTACTGTGGTCATGGTCTTTATTCCCATAACGTGAGGTGATGGCGATAAATCCCTGTCCCCTGAGTCCTAATGCTGCCACTTTGGGGACTCAAAAAGATATTACCTTAGCTGAAAGTCTCCTCTGTTTGGTGTACTCCACATCTCAGTCTCTTGCGCCCACTTCCCTTTTGTCCTTCAACTTCCCTTCCCTCTGGCTCTCTAAAGCTGATTACTTGTGAGGTTTTCCACCGCCCAGAAGAGTACGATGAATATAAAAAGCGGTCTGCGGCTCCTTGATTAGTGGAATGAACAGATGAGGCTTGAACTGTATAGGAGGGCTGCTGCACTTCACCTCTTCTTCTTTCTCATTCTCTTAGTGCTGTCAAGGATGTTTTTACACTGCTGTGTGCTGCTGAGTGCAGACTGACAGATTTTACCTAAAAGTAGTACAAGGAAGACTTTCTTTTTATTATCTCGTGTGTGTCCACTGGATTTGACATCACACTATGCCGTGGACCATTACTGCCTCTTTTGTACACAGACTTAAAGGCAAACATAGTAGCACTGACATTTTGAGGTGACGCCTGGAGCCTAAACAATGCACATATCTGTATTTTCTGGGCCACCCTGTTTTTGTATCCAAAACTCTGCGCATATGACATAAACTTGGCAAATCACAAGCATCACATCACATCTGAGCTTTCCATAGAACTATAAATATCAAAGTCGGCCAGGGCTTGTTCTTAGGGGAGACTGCAGTTTATGTACGGTGATTCACGCCTGCCCCTATTAGACTTCACTGAAGGATGACTTTCTTTGTGTTTGAACATCTGGTCCGTGAAGGTTGAGGGGGGTGATGTAACATGAAGACTAAACGTGATCTAGACCGTCTGTAGAGGTTGACCGATATGGCTTTTTCTAATGTTGAAGCTGATTTTTAAAATTTGGTCAGCAGGCAGAGATCTGAGGTCAAATTTATTTTTTTTTTCAGAGCACATTGTCCGTAAAATGAAGTTGAAACATTCAGATAATTAAGATTTTTATACAAAAATATAAATGAAATTATTAATGCACATACACATAGTACTCTTTTAACATTTCTTGAACTTCAAGTGCTGACCATACAGGTGCCTGATCAAATATCTTATAACATTTTTACTACTCAGGGTTCTCCCCAGACAATGGAACAATGGAACAACGGCACTGCACCAGGGTACTGCTAGCTCAGCGCTGCTATGCTCATTTTCGATTTTTTTCTATTTTCCCCCGATAATTTTTCTAAACTCTACTGAAATCAGTCGGGTTTGCAGGGATGCGCTCCATTTTCCATCGCCATGTTGTTTTTCCTCTGAAATCTTGTGGAGTTGCGTCTATCACGAGGTTTAAGCGCAAGACTCTCTTCCGCCCCACTGCTGCCACCGCTGGATAGTGTACATTTCCGGGGAGAACCCTGCTACTGATCAAATATTGGCCTTTAAAAAAAATTAAGGCAGATGGCTGATATTGACAGAAATCTAGATATCGTCTACCTCTAGCTGTCTGTACCAGTTGTTTGCAAAGAAGTGAACTGTGATGGTTTTAGCTAATTCTGGAAGTTGCACTTTTGTCCTTCCTTTAGGCATTTTAGTTAGACTGAGTTATCACCTCTGCCAAGGAGGTTATGTTTTCATCAGCGTTGGTTTTTCTGTTTGCTTGTCTGCTAGCAAGATAACTCAAAAAGTTATGGATGGATATTCATGAAATTTTCACAGATTGTCAGAAATGGGGTATCGATATGATTAGGTTTTGGTGGTGATCTGTACATTCAGCGCCATCTAGTGGATGAAAGTACAAACACTGCCTTGGTGGAGGTCTGCGCTCTCCGAGTGCTTCTGTAGTTTATAAAATAAGGTTCTTGATTAGATAAATTTGGCCAATCCACTTCTACTTAATGATTCAAGTACTTATTAGTTTGTGGCCACAGTTTCTGAAGTAGATGCACAATTGTTTTCCCAGAAACTAGTTCTAGCTACTATAAAAGAATCCAGGTTGAATTCTTCAAATGTCTTGTTTACATGTGTTCCTCTTCCCCTCGGGTTTTCTTTACTGACTGCTTCCACTGAGGTATTTGGAAGGAATGTAATGCGGTAGCAAACATCAGAAACATCACAGAGCAGTGAGATATATGTAAGTGTGTTGCTCATATCTTCTAGTCAAACCCACTCCCACCTCCAGATGGCAGAGATTTAGTCCCACATACTGCAAGCTTTGGTTTGGAGATTTAATTGCCTGCAGAGTTTCCCATAAACCTTTGCCCTTTATATTAAATCAGAAAATGTTGTACCCATCTTCAGCCATCCTTTATGGAACAATAGTATTATAGTGCTGTTGGTTTCCTGTCATTGTTTTATGGAATGAATGTGGTGGTGGAATTTAAAAGTTAATCTGAGCCAAAACAAACAAACAAAAAAAAAACAGTTCATGGTCTTAGTTCTTGCAGGACATTGAAACTATTTTATTTATTCAAACAGTGTACATAACCACAAGGTATTTGTTACAGTAGTACAACATCTGAACATGCGTGTATTCGGAGTACAGAGTTCAGTCCAACGGAGGGAAGCTGTGGCCTAGATGGCTGGAGAGTCGGCTTTTGTCCGATATGATTCCAGTTTGATTCCCTGGACTGGTGAAGAGTTGTTGGCTGATGTGCCCTTGAGCAAGGCACTTTACCCCCTGCTTTTGCTCCTGGGGTGTCTAATATGGCGAGCCCACTGCTCCCTATCCTGTGATGCTTGTATTCATGATCTACTGATGGGTTACAGGCAGAGGTCAAATTCAGTGTGTCGTATGTTTATGTGTGAACCTACTTCCAAAATAAAGATTATTCTTCTTCGTTAGTGACGTGCATTTAAATGTTTCTTAAGATTATTAAAATAGCTAGGCCTATGTATTTGCTGCTTAAAAGTTCTCAAGGGAAGAGTTATTCTACAGGGAAGTAAACCAGTTTAAAGTCATTAGTACGATCCCTTTCCTCTTAATTGTTGTTTAGGTATGGTGTGAATGTCACTAAGGGAAACTGGAAGCCAAATATTCTCAGATAATGAAACAATATCTGGGTGTTTGGGTGTTGCAAATTTGCGGAAATGTTTAGCTATTGCTTATGTCCAAACAAGTATAACACCTCTGAATGAAACATCTCTGACATGTCTTCCTCTTCTTTCTCTTCCCTCTATTTTCATTCCAGACATCATGAAGTCAGATGAGAGGCAGAAGCTTGCCAAGGAGCGAAGGGAGGAGAAGGCCAAATATTTGGGTAAGTAGAGCCAGAGCTGAGGGAGTAAAACCTTTAAACAGGATGAGAGCTCCCCCTGGTGTTGGGGTGATAGAGGTGGTTGTTTTGGTTGTGTTAGCACTGGGCTGCACACGCCATGTACATGTACCGCAAGACATTTAGAGAGGAGAAGTGGGTAGTTACAATTCTGCAATAAAAAACACAATCATGTATTTCAGTTAAAGTCAAGTCACCATTTTATCAAAGAGGAGCAAAACCTGAACTTTGTGCATGTGTGCTGATGGATCTGCTGTATGCATGACTCATGAGTATTAAAATGTATGTTGGTATGACTGACATTAACTTGCACTGACAGAAACAATTTAAATGATGAAGATTAAAATGTGTGTAATGCCACTTGTGTCTGAATATTTGTTTTGGAAATTTGCAGCTCAATACCTTTTACTTCCACTTAATGAGGATTATTGATCCCCTTTTTGCTGCAGTATCTCAGAGCTTTTTGGGCTCCATTACATTTGTCATGGCTGCATTTTCCCTCTGTCAGTTGACACTGCATGAAGCCTTACCGTTTTGTTTAACAAGCGGCTGTTACATGTTTCACATGAATAAACACTGGCCGTGCACTGCTTTGCATGATTGACAGTTGCCTCTGTCTTCTCTCTCACCTTCTCCCTCTGCAGAAGAGCTCAGCAAGTTACAAGGTAAGCCACTTACCTCTGTGTACGTGGTGGTGGTGGTGATGGTGTTGGTGAAGACACTGTTCAGTCATTCTGTTTCATGAATGTCTCAGTTTAAAGAGGTTCAGTAGTTTTGAGTAGAGCTGGGAAATGTGACAGAAACTCATCAGTCACTAAATAATCTAACTGCATACAAAGTATATATATTAAAACTTTATCTGTTTTTTTTGTTTGTTTGTTTGTTTGGTTTTTTTATACTGTGGAATCTATTTGCATGCTGTGTTCTATTATTTTAAACCAGTGTTTCATTTTACACATAATTCCAGGATTTAATCTATTATTCAACTTTGGTCACATTACCCAGCTTGGTGTTTTTTCATTCATTTACTTCCAAAATCAAGAGTTGTTTTCTATTAAACTAACTCGTAACCTTCCTCTCTTTCTACATTATTAGTATTTCTTCCAAAAATTCATGTAGTGATAGACCGATCACTTACCAAAGCATTTAACCTCTGTGTAAAGCTGTTGTAAATAGATGTAAAAGGGCAGGGTGTCGTGGCTTTACCCTCCGTTTACATATATGAGGATGAAGTTTGCCCTCAGTTTGAACTCGGTTCGTCTTCACGCTGCAGCTGCAGACACCACAGCACACTTTGGTTTTCGTATTTGAAGATGACATGTTTGGGCCACATGCCGCAAAACCATAATGATTACAATCTCATCGAATAAATTAGAGGTTTTTATGGATACTCACAGCCAGATTTATTTTGGCTGCGAATTTACATCTAAACAACTTTATAGTGCCAAACTGAAATCACACACTTGGATGTTTTTGTGCATAACTGAATAAAAGTGTAGGTTTGTAGCTTGAATACTTTGTCCTCTTTCTCAGTAGTTGTATAATTTTCGGGCTAGTTTTGACACTTCTCTTTAAAATGCAGGGTTCATTCATGTCTTGTGCCCTTCATGAGACTTTGGTGCATCACGCCTCTACTTTCATTAATGCTGTTGTCTAATCCAACTGCGTGCTCGAGAGCATAAGATGAGTTTGACACGCTTCATACTGTGATTTGTTTTAATTGGGCGATCACTGCGGCGTGCCAGATGGTACGGGTCTGATCTGATACTCTGTCAGATTTGGATAAAAGATGGGATCCTTCTTAAGCTGGTCTTTACAATATCAGCTCAAAAGGGCCCGGAAGACTTTGCTTAGGAACGGTCAGCAGTAGTATTACCAGCTCAGTAGTAGAAGACAGATCCTTACGGTCTAACTTGTCTTTCATTTGAGCGCTATTAATTTTAAGTGAGCATTTGAGGTTTGCATCAAGTGCAGCTGTACCGAGGCTCTCCTGCGTCCTCTGAAGTAGGATGTATAAATACTTTATGGAACAGCCCTGCAAATGATTGTTTAATGACCTTATAGGAGGTCCTGGCGGTAGCTGTCAGTGCTGATCAGTATCAGTCATGTAGTTTCCCTCAGTGTTAACAGGGCATTTGCATTTATACACATGACATTACATGTGACTGGTGCCTGTAGCTGTTTGTGATGTGACCAGCCTTACAAATACACTATGTGGACAAAAGTATTGGGACATGTTCATTCAAGTGTTTCTTTTCTAACTAGGGTCTAGGCTGCAAAACAATAATAACAAATGTTTTTATGTAGTTTTATTATAATTTTCTCTCACAACAAATCATCTACTTTCTTCACAACTCACTTGGACAGAAAAATCTCCCATTAAACTTTAACCCATAAAGACCCAGTGGTACTTTTGTGGGAGTTTCCACATTAATTTCTCTCTATATTTAACCTTTCTTAAGTGATTTATCACCATTTATTGTAATATTATCCTTTTGAGTTTGAGTTTTTTTCAGTGTAAATCCTGTATTTTCCTATATTTATTTCATCGATCGTGTAGATGTTCATTAAAGCTCAGAGTAAATTCAACGGTTATTTTGTCAAAAACAGAGAAAACTGACAAAAAAGGGACTTTTTCAATCAACGCTATCAGTAACTGAACATAATCCCAGTGTGTCCATCCACTGTCATTGATCCAACTCCATGGGTTTTACTGGTGAATCAATGTTGTACAAGATGACGGTGTTTCCATCGTAACTGCAGAGCTTCTGAACATCCAAATAGGTCGTATCTGATGACCATGAAAAGATGATAAACTGCATTTGACACAGATTACTTACATTTATTGATAGGATTAATGGATCAACAGGGATTAAACAGTTTACATCAGTAGTGGATTTTGGTCACCAGTGGCTGTTTGGGTCTATATAGGTTAAGGAAATATTGATGTTTATATCTCAAATCAGCATGAGCAGGCCATCTTATGAGCTGTAGCCATGATTTTGTCCATATAGTTTATAAACTCCAATATTTCCTGTAAGTGGATGGCACTTGTCATTATTGTTTTGTAGCCCAGACCCCTGCTAGAAAAGAAACGGCTGAGTACAAGGTGTCTGAATACTTTTGTCCATATAGTGTCACAATACATGAGAACATTAGAACATAGTGAAATAATTCAGTGAATAAATAGTTTGTGTAAAAAAAACAACAAAAAAACCCCCACAAATACACAAAGGGAAAGGCGTGTTCCTTTCTCTTATCAATTAACAGGTCAGATACAGGTCAAATAGCTGCAAAAATAATTAGATTTTGGCATCATTTGGCTGCAGTCTGAACATAGCTAAAGTCTGACTCACAGATTCTCTCTGGCTACGTTCACACTGCAGCCAAATGTGGCCCAAATCAGAATTTTTTTTGCCGCTATTTGACCTGGCTGTATCTGACCTTTTAAAGACAGTCTGAACAGCACAAATTCGATTTATTTATTGAGTTTTTCAAATCCAACCCAGGCCACTTTCATATGTGGTCCTAAATCTAATACATATCAGATATTTTGCAATGCCATGTTAGTCTGAACTGCCGGGTCACATTTATCTGGCCTTTAGGTCATTGAAATCACCAGAAATGAGTGTCTTGTCGCGGGAGTGTTATGGAGAGGCAGTCACAGATTTATTTAAATGTTTTTCTTGTCATTCAAAAATTCTGAATGATTTGTGCGTCAGTGAAGCGGCTAACGTCACTATCCCACCACTCCTGACTCCGACTCCATACTCCGTTGTACAGACGTAGCAGCCACAGCAAAAAACCTGGCTCTGCTCTTTTTTAATCTTCTACTTAAAATTATTTGACAGGTGCTGACTTCGGTTTTAAACAAACTTTATCAGTGCCACACACACCGATACCAGATCCCTCCATATTTACTTCCACAGTGTGTGCTGCATGGTCCTGAATGATGTCAGGACTTCTTCTGTGGATGCAGGTCACTTCAGGGTCGCTTTCTGTTCATACTGAGAACTGATAGAAGTTGCATTTAATTTGTAATATGAACGAGCACAGAAAAAAAATCGGATTTGACAAAAAAAATCCGAATTGCGCTTTAAGACCTGCTGTGTGAACGTAGCCTCTGTTGGTATAAATCAGCATTTTCGGTCAGTATTCTTCTTCTCTTCTGCTTTATCTGCGTGGTACAGCTTTCAAAGTTCCACCCACTATGTGGAAGAACTACACTCTTAGCTGCAACTGCATGCTGAGAAAGTTTTGGCAGAGACATGTCTTTTTATGTAATGTTGTCTTTCTCAAGGATTTAGTCATTTTCGTACCACGGCTCACTTCCCCTTGTACAAAACAAGTCTTACTAGTGCAATTTTGTCACGGCTCAGTTCTCTGTCCCTTCTCTGTGCTGCCCAAAATAAGTAGTATTTTAGAGGGTTTTTTTTATCCCTCTATTCCAGAATGATAGGGGATTGAGCCAGGCCTATTCCTAGTGCTGGTTCAGCACTAACGAAGTGGCTTTGTGAGACTAGCGCCAAAGCAATCAGTCTAACTGTGTTTGTTGAAAAGCATAACCATCAAACCTACAGCCAACTTCTTGCTCATTTTCCTTCCACCTTTGTGTGGAAAACCATTCCCAAGTGCTCTTGTTGAATGAGTCAGATTCATGACAAGTGGTGTCGCAAGCTTGATTTCCTTGGAACGAGTGGGCCGGTGCAGTCTTGTTACTATGTGACCTCAAGGCTTCCCTCATGAAGATGGGGAAAATGTTACGGATGCAAAAAGCTGTAATCTCTTTTGGCAAATCCTAAACACTTCAGTGGTTTTCCTCATCACAGAACAATTGGGGAACTATCATTCAATTTCCGCTGCACTCCACTGATATACTGTCCCCTAAAGGATGCTCTCAAATGAAGGCTGTTGTGCTGTGATGAGCTGAGATATGCACTGCAGCAGATTTTTTTCTTTGCCGCAAGGTGCTGGCAAGCAATGGCTCAGTATAAGTCAGCTTTTTGTTTCTGCTCTTAGATAAAAGCCCAACTGTAGGCCTCTCAATAAATTTTAGCTTTCTTAGCCTCAAGCATCTCTGCAATGATCCGTCACCGTAATCTGAAACCAGTTGCTTTTGTTGCATCAAGTGCTTTAGAGATGAGGCCTTGGCTGCTTGCAGAGACTGATTTTTCATGGAGGTTTTACTTTGTAGTTTAAAGAAATATGGTGAGTTGTGTACACAGCGAGGCAGCTGCAAAAGGCTTCTTTACATGGTCTTTGAAAGGCTCAGGAAAGAATAGAGGATTTCCATATCAAAGTGTGGAGTTTATTGGAGCTGACGTGCAGGCATTATGCAATTATGCTGGTATATAAGTGTCACTTCAGAAGCTCTGTGTTTGGCATTATGTGGTAACTCGTGGAAAAGTCACGTAATTGAATTTATTTCCCTCAACACCAAAAGACACAGTGGGGAAGTTTTTTCAGCAAAAGATGCGAGGTAACTGTCAGAGGCTTGAGGTTCTCTTTTCTCTCACAAATCTGTTTATGTTTTGACCAAATATCACATACATCAGGATTTTTGCAGACCTTTTAAGAGGGAGCATAGGGACCAGAAAAGAAAAAAAGAAAAGAAAATGGCAGGCGATATAAAATAAAATGTACATAACAAAGTGCAATGATTTCTAAATCTCATAAACACAGTAGTACAAAGAAAAATGATGAAACGTACTTTTTCTATTGTAAGAAAAAAAGAAGTTTTGAAAAGATTGGAAAAAGAAGTAGTACTTGAAAGAAATGCTGGTATATTAACAGCACTTTGTTCAAAATCCTGTATCCGTGATGGTACAAGGGGGCATTAGTGCCTGTAGATTCTGTATCTGGAAGGCACTGAAAGTTATGCAAGCTTTAGAGCAACATGGTCCCATCCAGACTATGTCGTTTTCATGGAAACCGTGCATACTTTTGCGGCACAATAAAAGACCTACAGCATCTATTACAACAGCATGACCCTCTCGAGGACTAAGCAGCTCAGAAAATGAATGAATAAATGAAAGAAATGAAAACCCAAGAACCCAACAACAATCCTAAGTTAATTTGTTTTATATTCTCTTGTGAATAAAATATGGGTTTGTGAGATTTACCAATTAATGCTTTAGACAAAATATCACAATTTTGTATTTTAATATATTTTACCTGTGGCATTACAGGCTCACTATTTTTCTGAATTGCGTAATACTTTCAGTTGCTAAGCCAATGCTGTTCACAAAGTTAACATTACAGTACTTTACACAACTCCTGCTACATGAAGAGTTGTGCTGACAGTCTAACAAAGACTTTTTCAAATGGGGGGACATGTACCCCCAGGATACCTGGAAGAAGCTCAGGGTCACTTGAAATTTTTTTGGGTGGAATAATAGATTAAATAAGTCATCATGTACTGAATAAAAAATAAATAATGAGAAGTGCTGAAATATAAAACACACTAAATACATTCATATAGTAAAATGGACTCTCCTGACCTTATTTCATTTCAATATTTTTAAAAACTTGGAGTCCCCCCTTAAGGTTTGGCAACATTTTAAGAGCATTTCCATTTTGTATAATCCAAGATGAGTTTATTTGAGTAATTTAGTTTTTTTTTTGTTGATGAAATATTCATTGAGCCCATTCATCAATGACCAATTCATTTAATTTTCTTATCAATGAAAGACGGCACTTTTCAATTTATCTTTTGCACATAAAATTTACTTGTAAAGATTTGCTGTTATTAATATATTGAATATATATTGTTTGTTTAGAAAGATTTGAAAATAAAAACAGACACCTTTAGCACAGGAACAAATGTAGCCTCATTTTTTTCAATTAAAAAAAGCTAAAGTGAGAGTTGGCGTACTTGGTTAAATAATATTTCAGGGGGTACTCTACTGTAAAAAATTTCAGAACCACCGGTCTAACAGAATAGTCACTTCAACAGATTAGTTCTTGTTTTCAACATTAATGCTGTACATAACCAGGGCTTCATGACATACTAAATATTATGTTTAATGTAATGAATGTTGGTTTGGGAGTTGGAAAAGTGAGAAAAGCAGGACACCAATGTGAGTCTCATGCTGCCGTCTTAAATTGTTCATATCCTTTGTAGTCATTTTCTTCATCCCACCAAGAACTGGTCATGATACCTTGACTATATGCGATATATTGTCCAGTTATAGTACAAGTGATAGAGGGTTTTGTCCTTTCTCTTATGGTAACATTTTGTCCTCTTCTGTCCCACTTTAGCTGCTAAAAAGAACCAGTGGTTGGAGAAGGAGGAAAAGGCTCGACAGCTGAGGGAGCAGCAGCTGGAGGAACGGCGCCGGAAACTGGAGGAGCAGCGGATCAAAGCAGAAAAACGCAGAGCCGCCCTGGAAGAGAGACAAAAACAGAAGCTGGAAAAGAACAAAGTATGCTTTTTGACTGATAGTACTGCCTTTCACACAGAGCTGCATTAAGTGTCGGGTAAAAATCAGTGAGAGTGACACGTTGATATCCACGGATGAAGTTTTAAAGCCCACCTCAGGGTTCCTACACATGTATGGAAAATAGAAACAAATGTATGGAAAATATTCCTGTTTCCAAGACTGTTACCAAAGCTCTGGTTCTATCAAACATAAAATTATGAATATCTAAAAGAAAAAGAAATGGATTGATCTGTTTTTTTTTAAGGCGCTTGCTAGTGCAGCTAAAATGTTTGTGAGAGCACATACAGTAGCTACGTGTCCCAGAAAACATTTGGGCAGATTGACATATTGGAAGCCCAGCCTTCTGCTCTTATCCTCCTCCAACCCATTTTAAGCCCCGCCCATGTGTCGTCTAGTTTCACTGCTGCTTTGACGGACAGGTGATGTCCACACTGTAGGTGAGCGAGCTATTCAACATGCCTGGTATGATCGTTGGCAGAACTCGTTGGGGTAGATGTAAATTCTCTGACGACGGGCTCATAAATCCCAAATATAAAGACTGGTTAGCTGGTTGGAAATTATTTTACCAAGATATCTGGAAATTGGGGTCTGGAAAAAGTATTGAATTTGGACATTTTAAATGTGTAGGAACCCTGCCACCTCCACTGGAGCGGTTGAACCGGGTCAGCTGCAGATTTAGGATCTTTGCCCAAGGACACTCTTGAACTCGGGCCTTCCATCTGAGCTGCACATTATCTCAGCGGTGTCACCCACTCCTGCAGGCTGCTTTATACACATTAGGCCAGGGATGTCAAACTTGGCCTGCAGACAAAATCAGGCCCCCTAAAGAGTCCAATCTGGCCCGTGGGATGAATCTGTGAAATGCTAAATTTACACTGAAGGTATTAATCAAAGGTGTCATTTTAGTTAAGGGTCCATATACAGCCTAGTTCAAGTGGGTTGGACCAGTAAAATACTAGCATAATTAGGGCTGCACAATATATCGCAAAAATATCGTTATCGCAATAACAGAGTGTGCAATATTCATATCGCAAAGACGTGCAATAATTGATCTTATTTTATTTGTATTAACTTTCTGTTTTCCACAC
>JAQQZY010000009.1:9209836-9221127 GCA_030068375.1 Ostorhinchus rueppellii
GTAGGATTTAAAAACAGCAAACACATTAGTTTAATAATAAATGGCTTCACCCAAACACTAGCCATAAGTGAAAGAAACATTTTTGTATTATCATTCATATTCTATGAAAAATGGCCAAAGAATCACAAATTCTGCGAGGGGATGTAAACTTATGAGCACAACTGTATATAGCACCAAATCATAACAAACGTTATCTCATGACACTTTACATTTAGAGCGAGTCAAGACCAGACTCTTAACCCAACTCACAGACACCAACAGAATCCTCCAGGGACAAATACTTGGTGACAGTGGTGAGAAAAAACTACCTTTAACAAGTAGAAACTTGGAGCAGACTCTGACTCTGGAGGATGTCTGCCTGGAGTCTCAGTTTGGGTTAAAGAGAGAGAGGCATAGAAGAAGAGAGGGAGAGAGACTGTGGGAAATGGGGGGAGGGCACATGGATGCACAACAAACTGAACTAGAACTGTTAAAAACTAGAACTGCAGTCACTAGTGTAAGTACAAGTACCAATAGCTGTTAACTGTTAATACTACGACTAAGTACTAACAGTGGGTATATTACTACTGCAGCTGTTGGTACTAATAATAGGAACCTCTACCGTTCCAGTAGAAACACTATCACAACTATATGGATAAATGAATAATCATAATGGAGGCAGGGGAGAAACAGTGCGGAGCATCTTTGGATCTGCCTTCTTCTCTAATGAAAACCACATATCACCAAATGTGAAAACACTCCTGTTTTTTCAACTAAATAAACTCCTTAGATTGGATTTGCTGGAAATAAATCCTCCCAAAGATGAAAACAGACCTGTCTTTCTGCCCTCTTGAAGACGACTTCTTTGAGATTTGTGGTTCTCACGGGATGAAGACAGCAGAACTTTATAATGATCTCAATGAATACGATGCACTGATGTGGAGTAAACTACATCTAACAGTTCAAAGTAGTTCAGAAGAGCTCAACTTAAACATGTGCAACAGTAAAATGTAATGTTCGCATTAATGCAGCAGTGAAATCCATCCAAAAATACCATGCAGAATATTAACACTGACAAAGGTGTTTTTAAGTATATTTTCTCGATGCTACTTGAAGTAATGGATCCGAACACTGACGCCCGAAGGCCTTGCAAACACAGCAACTTTTTTGATTTAAGAAAAAAAAAAATCCTCCAGTTTAACTTTGCAGCCAGACTAGATGCCAAAGCCATGAGTGTGAGATGTCCATGAATAATGTTGGATCTTAAAAATGCTTTTATGAGTGGCAGCTGCAGTCTCAGCCCAGCTCTGTGTCCTCAGATAGAGGTCACATTTTGTATCAAACCTCTGTGTTCTGCACATACACATTAACCACACACAGAGGTGTGTCTGTGGATCCTCTCTGTCCTACTGTTCACTGTTGGACCATCCTACACTGTTGATTCAGCTGAACACACAAGTACTGTTTTGACATTATTAACACCTAGAGACGCTAGAGCCTCTGTGTTTTTCTCTTCAAACATAGTGACCTCATATACAAGAGACAGGAAACCATTTTACAATGAACAGCAACATGAGAAACCTTTTATAGTGAAACAGGCAATCAATGCATGTGAGCTACGTCGCACCAAAACGGGATACTGCAAAATCATGTCATAAAAACTGGACACCTGTACAAATGTGTAAGATTTAGGAGGATTTAAGTGCAGAACTTGAATATAATGCTCATAATTACATTTTTATTAGTGTTTAATCACCTTAAAATCAGAGTGTGTTTGTTTCCTTAAATTGAGCTGACCATATATATGAAGCAGATCACTTGTAAAGAGTCCATCATGTTCTTAATACAGCGCAATATCTAACTGGACAACATGTAACACAGTGCAATATCTTGAACTGAGTTCTGTAACACATGTCTCTCTACACTGTAGATACTCTCAAGTGTGTATATATGGTTGTATGTGTCACCCCTACTGCAATATCTGAACAAGACAATAACTTGGATAAGTAATGTGCATTACCAACCTGTATATTGGACCTTTTTGGACTAATAGTATTTATTATTTTATTATATTTCTCTATACTTTGTTGTAAATATCCCTGTGTTGTTTTATGTTACTTTTTATTACTTAAATGTCTGCACTGAAGTGAGTTGCTTTCAGTCTCATTGTGCATATGTATAGTGTAAATTATACATGTGAATAGTGACCATTAGAGGCATTCTATTCAATTCTATTCTATTCTATTCTATTCTATTCTATTCTATTCTATTCTATTCTATTCTATTCTATTCTATTCTATTCTATAATAACTCAGAAGTGATTTCCTCTTCACTTTTCTGTTTCATAGCACGTGGCAACCAGTGTTAAGGTGCATTAAAATCATCTAGTGCAGTGATTCTCGACTGGTCTAGCTTCATGACCCACTATCACCCCTCAATGATAAGCCATGACCCAAACTGATATAAATTCAATTTTGGTGGGTTTTGAGCCTGAGATAATAGAGAATATGACCGTATGAAAACACAGAAAACAAGTTTAATGATAAACCAAACCGACCAACAGGTGGTGATGATAACTATGGAAATATTCCTTTAAACATTAACTTAAGTCAATTTGAACCAAAAACAAAATGTGCACTCGGTTAAAAATTAAAAGTGCAATCAGTCACTTGTTCAAGAAATACACACACTAAGGTTTTTGTCCAAAGTAGGTAAAACCGTATCTGATGTAGTCATTGTCAGACTTAAGTTTCACCATGATATGAATAGAAACTTTTGTCTTCTTTTATGCTGTGAAATGTCTGGTGTTAATTAGCCTCACTGCCACCTACTGTTTGGGAGTGTGAATGGATGGGGCTCAGCTCCACAAAAAAATAAACCCAGGATTGGTTTCTTAACATTATTTTTTGCCCAGACAAAACCCACTGAAAACAGGTTTGTGAACCATTTTGGGGTGAAAACTCACCAGTTGAGAAATGGTGATCTACTGTGTTTGTGTGTAGAGCACATATCTCCACTAAAAACCCAGAACAGACAAAAACATGAGCTGCATGGAGGAACTTGGTGATTTATCTTGTTATTTTTTTCTTGTGGCCTTCACAAACAAGGCTGTGTGTGTGTGCGGTATTCAGTGGAATATAATCTGCATCATCACCATTAAATATCACAAAATTTCACACCCCGAATCCCTAAAGGTCAAACTATGAATTACAAACAGGCTTCAGTTCTATAACATGTTTTTGTTCTTCTTTTTCCAGCGTCTGGAGGAGATCATGAAGAGGACTCGTAAGACTGATGGAGGCGAAAAGGTACAGACACTATGAAGCTTTCACTACATAAACCACAACATGTTAACAAAGTTCATGTTAAAACGTTAAATAAAAATGATGGGAATTGCTCTCTATTGTTTTTAGAAAGAAACAAAGCCATGTCCTCCTGCCCAAGTCAATGACAAAGAGGCAGAGAGCAGCAAAGGTAAGCTGAACACCCATCTGGGTTACTTTAACACAACATCCTCAAGTGATTGAGGAAAAGCATTATCCATTACAGGCCTATAATCTGCAGGAAATGTTTCCGGTAATTGGCTCAACTGATCTTTTACTCATTAATGTGTTATCTGGGAAGTGATTTTAAAAAAAACACAAAAGTTCTGTGTCCAGCAGAACCCACTTAAAAGAGGGTTTCTAGCAGTTATAGTTTCAATTACAGACTTTACCAGAGCTGCATCATAAAATGATGCATGACCTCTCCCATGTGTTAGAATAAACACAGGTATTTGTTGTGTACTTTTGTTCCACTATGAGTCAAATTCCCGGAGCATAAAAGGGTTATTGGATTATATCTCTCATATCCTGTACAGCTGCAGTTTGAGCTCTTCTTCTTTTGTACAATAAGACCCATGTGTTCTTACTTATTGTCCAAGCTGTGGGACTGAGGGACTGGGAGAGGAAGAGTAGCCTCATCACAACAGCCTTCGGCAGTGATCAAAAATTCATTTTTTTACCCAAGGAATTACATTAAACCTTGTGATATTTCACAGCCCTCAACCTTGTCTTCACTCCCTGTCTAATTATAGGTTACTCATGTATCTTCTTCTAATTGGATCTAAAACCACGCGTATAACTTTCAGGTCTCAGTTTCCACACGAGATGTAGGCGATCGATGTGGTCGGACAGATTTGCTGTTGTGGCAAAGATTCCCAATTCAGGAAGACATTAGCCAGTCAGTGATGTGGTGAAAAGCAAAGCAAGTCTGCTTCAGTTCTACTTATGGGTGTGGAGATCAGCCTCGACCACAGCCACGTCCTCACAAGAGCTGAGTCAGGGGAGATCTGGATGAAACAGGAAGGATGCTCTGGGAAAATCCAGTTTCTTTCCTGTCTGTTAACCTGATCCAACACAAGGGACGGTCATTAACATTTAACTTTGCATCTTCCAGCATCTGCCGACTATCAGCCGAGGCCAGAGGTCAGTGTGTCCAATCACAAGACGGAGAATGGACAGTCCAGTGTGACAGAAAGGTACAATTACAGCTTGTTGCTTTATAGAATTGAACATTCCAGTGTGATTATCTTGAAACAAGACCACCAGGAACAGTTAAAAAAAAAGTCTGCCAGAAAAACAAATGCAGGAGCCGACTCCCAATCAAGATTTGCAGGAGGTTTGCATTGTTGTAAACCTCAGTGGAAAACACAAGTTACCACAGTAAACAGACGCTATACCAGGAGAAGGTTTTCTGTGTTGAAATGTTTATTCTTTGTATTTGAACACACACGTCCTGGCAGAGATTTTAAAAGACTCCCGTTACTGGAGATTGAAAGACTGACTCATTTGTTTCATGAGTCACCATCATAAGCGTAACCACGTTCTGCCCTTTATCTCCCCCTTTTCCAGCCCCTCAGTCCAAGTGGTAAACGGGGTCCAGCCTATGAGACATGAAAACGGTCTGTCGACAAAAGCAGACACTGCCAACATTGAAGATATCATCCATCTGACCAACCACGGAAACACTACCAACGGAGGGCTCGACAAGTCAGAGAACGGTGTGGCCACGAAGCCCATCCTGAGCTTTGAAAGCGAGGAGTCGTTCCTGAAAAAGGCAGGCCCTATAAAGCCGCAGCATGTTGCAGGTACGGCAAAATCACAATCCAAAATCCTAAGAAAAGCAAGACCAAAAGCCACTAGAAACCCAAATCCACAGCAGCCTTCTAACTGTGTAATTTATGCCATTCCCATGTGCATGAAAGGAAGCATCTAAAAAGTATTAAACAATAGCTTCAGTCCAACTTTGGAATATTTTCATCCCCCTCAATATATAATGTGGCAGGATGTAGTGGTCAACATGTTTATGGTGATTTTCTTTCTGGAAAAACCTTTACTATTTTTCCACTAAACTTCACAATCGTCAGTTATGTGTTGAAGTGATGCCTTTTGCGTCTCTGTTTGTTGTGTGTCTGTCTTATATACACTATTTATGCCTTGTTGATGGATTCAAGGTATCATTTTTTCTCAGTACATGAGTCTCCTGCTGTCACTGAAACTAAATTAAGACCAGTAACTACTACTTTTCAACCAGAAGAGATAGGTCATCCTCTGGCTCTCGTTTATTAGTTTATTTTATCACGGACAATTCCAATTAACTGTATCCATAAGAGTAAAAAGAGTCAGCTTTATCCAATAGGACTTAGTATCCTGCTATAGTCCCCAGCCTGATGACAATAGGCACCCTAAAAAAACAATATATTACAGCACATTAATTAAAAAGTTAAGACCGCTAAGAGACAAGATCAATAACGATTAAAGAAAACAGTGAAACATCAGTACAATCACACAGACAGCACATATTATCCAAACCGACAAAAGCAGCACATACAATATAATCACACACAATACATCTTCATATTTTGTGCGAGTTAGTTGAGATCATGCTTGGACATTTATTGCCAAGATGACCTAAACAGTTCCCCAGTTGTCACATTCCAACTTGTGTGGACAGTATCTCAGTTTCCACTTTCAGCGATCACGTGTTCATCTGAGTCTTACTCGCATGAGGTCAGTGTTACTGTCATCACACAACACACATTGTGTTTAGTCATTTCCAGTTTGACTTCTGATCAGAGGATGTTTCCAACTCTAATTTTACTGCATGAACGGAGACGGTTTTCAGTTGCCTTTCATCAGAGTTGCGCAGTACCCCTGTTATACTTGTATGCACGTTTGCGAACAATTAAATCAACTCCATTTTTTGGGAAGTTCTCCAAACCACTTGGGCTTTTCTTAGTTGAGCCATAGCCATTTGTACCACCTTAAATCCAAGATGGCTGACATATATACACAAAATGTTTCAGACTCATCTCCAAGAGTATATAGTGTAGTAGTCTGTACTGCAAACTGATCAATATGTCTATGTTCTGTAAACCTCAATGTAAAGAAGTGTATCATCTGCATATATGAACATCCAGCTGTAGGCTTAAATCTGTTGTATTTGTTCGAAGATAGTGGAAATCAACTTAAACAGACAGTAAACATTAATATCAGTGACTACACAGTCATCATACAGTGACAGATTATATAAAATATATAAATTAATTTAAGATGCAAACATAAATGGGAATAATTCTGTTGAAATTTTATCTCGAATGCAGATTATATAGCGAAATTAACCCAAAAAGACCCAGGGCTACTTTTGTGTCAGTTCACAAATTATTTTCTCTCTCTAATATTTATTAAAAGGATTTATCGTCATTTATTATAATATTACCCTCTATATTTTACACTATGTTATATATTTTCCTACATTTAATTTCCTATATTTAATTTAGATGTATATGAAATCTCAGAGTAAATTCAAAGCCTATTATATCAAAACTGTGAAAACCGAAGAAAAAGTGACATTTTCAGCAAAGACCTCGATAACTAAACACATAAACAAGCATCTCCATTCACTGTCTTTTATCAAACTCCATGGGTTTTAATAGTTCATCAATGTTGTAGAAAATGGTGGTGTTTCCATGGTAACTACAGAGCCTGTGGACATCCAAATGGGTCATATCTGCTGATCATGAAAAGATGATACACTGTATTTTACACCAATTATTTACACGTATTGAGAGGATGAATGGATCAACAGGTATCAAATAGTTCAGATCATTAGATACTTTTGGTCACCGGTGGATGTTTGGGACTTTATGAGTTAAAAGCAGGTTTTTTTTTTTTAACTATTTAATAACAATTGGACCTCATTAAACACACATACTACAGACTAATATCCTAATAATCGCTGCTACTGGTCTCATTTTGAGTGAAAGGACCTGCCAAAGACTGGAGACTTTGGTATTCTTTGGATTATTTTTCCTTCATCGCTAATAAAACCTGGTTCCAAACAGAGCCACGGTCCACTTGTACAGAACCTGTGTGTGCTTACTTGAGCTGAGCCAGTTTTACACTTGGCCAAAATTCATATTGCCCAATAAAGCCCAATCTACAAGGTACCATAGTTAGTCCTGTTGTCCTTGGCATGGAGCGACGGCGGACCTGAACTTGTCGTCCGACTACCATCATCACCCAGGTCTGGTGTGAGCACCTCCCTGAGGAGAGGAAGGTGTGCCACCCAGACTCCGCTTACACTCACAAAAAAGGGACGCGGAAGAAATAGTGTAGGCACGGCCGATATCTTTTTACCGATGACAGCTTTTATTCAGCGGCCCCGCAGACCCCAGGCTCTCAGCCAGCGGGGAATTCCTCGAATGGCAGAGGCGATGAGGAGACCCTATCCACAAGTCCCCGGTGCCAGGGGTCAGAAACACAACTCCGAAGCAATTATGCAGCATATCATCCCTCACTCATCCCCAGCAGGCGCCCACCCCCCCTCCTCTCAGCGCTGGCGTCAGCAGCACCCTACTCATCCCCTTCCTGCTCGATCTTAACCTTCACCTGTCACCCTGAAGACAAGCCAGCAGCCATGAATCAAACGCAGAGCAAACACAGGATGCTTACTTTTGCTAAACACCTCACGAGCCCCGACACACTTCAGCAAAAATGTCACGTTCCACACCTTACAACCAACACCCGCCGTCGATTCCATCACATAGAACGTAAACGGTCTCTTACCTCATTTTCACTCGGGTAAATGCAGACACTTGAGACGACGTGGGCCTGGTATTTATATGGACAGCTATGATTGGGAATATTTATAAGCGAGGCTGATTGAATGTTACAATGTAATTCCATGTGGGGTCGACTTATTTTAGAGTCATACCTCCGGGGCTTATCTGAATGGTGGAACTTGTTTGCGGCCTCACATATGGTGGTGTCAATCAAATAATTCAGCGTCACATCAATTAAGAATTTATTCGCCCCATGTGAGTAAGATTTGTAGGTTCACACATCCTCATGCCTAAAGTCACGGGTGTCAGACTCATTCTAGTTTAGCCCGGGATAATCTCAAGTGGGTCAGACCAGTAAAATAATAACACTGGAAAAAGTTAAATAAAATTATAAGAATGTTTATATCACAGGTGTCACCAAAACTGGCCTGTGGGATGAATTTGTAAAATGCAAAAATCAGTATTGCTTTATGTTGGAAAGGTGTTCGTTGGCCATCCATTGATTTCTGGTTAACTAATTTAACCTCAAGTTTGGCTCTTGAAAAATTGACTTATGCAATTAAAAAGAAAATCTCGGAATTCTATAACATTTGGGAAATGTTTCTAGAACTAATTAAGAATGGTGTTATGGAGGATGAAGTGAACAATTGAATAATATTCCATTTATTTTGGGAATGTGTAATTTCTTTTTTTTCTTTTTTTCTGTCTGCTCTATACCTAGTTTTTATTTATGTTTTTTTTTGTTTCTTTCATAATAATAATAATTATTATTATTGGTGGTTTCTATTTGATAATCTCACTATCAGTACTGTGACATCTTTTTTGAGGCTGAGATTATTTTTATTTCTTGTAGTTATTGATTTTTGGCCTTTTTAAAAAATTATTTATTTTTATTGTTTCTGCCTTGTTCAAGATGTTCATGTTGTTCGTTGTTTGATGTTTTTGTCTGGAGGAAAAAAACACAATAAATATGTGTTTAAAAAAATGAAAAAATTACACTGAAGATGTTAACAATCAAAGATGTTAAAATCATGGGAGGGCAGGGTATCCGCGGGGTCTTAAAAAGTCTTAAATTGAATAATTTGAATTTAAGTCCTTAAAATGTCTTAAATTCACCAAAAATCCCACAAAAGGTCTTAAAAGCAAAAAGAGATTTTTTTAAGACCTTTTAAAATCACATTTATGAACAAAATGGATTAACTTCAGTCTTGCTGAAATGTTTTTGGGTTTTTTTGAAGACGCTATAGCGTAACTAAGAAGCGGAACTAATTGCGCTACATTTAGTTCCGCTTCATAGTCGCGTTAAATAAGGTAGGTAAGTTCACAGTGCTGCCCGGTCAGAATTTATTGAACACACCAGTCACTGTTTTGCGCTTGCATTGGTGTGCTTAAGAGGTTAGCATAGCAGCGGAGACGTTTCTTATTCTTATTATTTAGCGAAATCGAATTACGTTACACTATTTGCATCAATGGGTAAGTGCAAGTTCAGTAGTTTGTGGCTTCAGGACGAGCAGTTCAGTGCGTGGCTGAAGCCGGTGGAGGGAAACCCCTATGAAGCACACTGCACTTTATGCAAAAAAACTTTAAAACTTGGAACAATGGGCATTAAAGCATTGCAATCCCATTGTACATCCGACATATTGGTTGGATTAAGTCTTGTTGTATTCCAGTGTGAAAGAGCTGTGAAGGAATTCAAATACTTGGCAAGTATTTCTGGATCTCTAATTTCGTTCAAGTCTTTTCTACTTTTTTGCCAGTATCAATGTAAAATGGGTCTTAAATTGTATTCATTGTGGACTAAAAAAAGTCTTAAATGTGGCTTGTTGAAACCTGCAGAGAGACTGGGAGGGTCAGACCAGTAAAATACTATCATAATGATCTATACGTAAAGAAAACCGCACATTTTCCACTTTGTTTTAGTGTCAAATAAGTAAAATTACACAAAAATATTTATATTTACAGACTAGCCTTTTACAAAATAATATAAAATTCCTGAACAGTATGTGTAATTTCATAATATTCTACCAGTTACTAAATGTTTTTGTGTATTTGTAGATCCACTGTGATATGTAAGTTGTGATGCACACGTATAAATGGTAAACTAAGGTGTAATATTGTTAACACTGCACTTTTTTTTTTAAAGAATTTTGCAGATTGTTCATATTTGTTCATGTTATGTTCAAGTACGGTTCGTAGATATAAACATTATCCTTACAGAATTGTACCTTTTTCACTCAAAAATGTATAGAAAACTTTAGAGTTGGCATTATTTCTAAGTTCTTATTCTATTGTTGATATTATTTCACTGCTCTGGCCCACTTTACATCATATTAAACTGTATGTAGCCCCTGGTTTACACCAACAAAGTACCGTTCAAAAAAATGGGAATAACATCAATAACCTGAAATCTTTTAAGAAAAATAAGAGCAGTTGTAACACCACGATGCCTCCACTTATCCTTTACACCTGTGAATAATTATCAACTCATCATAGTGGATCATTTTACTTTATTTTCCATATGTGTGATGTCTACTGAGCCTGTTTTTCTTCGGATGCTTCGTTGCAGACTTGCTGATATCCTTTAGATTCAGATGAAATGTCTCTTTAATACTGTGGCTGGATGATAACGGAAAACAGTGACATTGTATTTTATTGTAGCTCATCTGACTTGATCGTCTCTCATTGCATTAGTGTCCTTTGGATGACATTCAGATGTGGCTTTGCACTCATTATACAAACCTTTCAAACAAATTAGTTGTGTTGCCTCATGTTGCGACAACAATTACCAGTCAACATCATTTCTGTGGCTCAAATAATTCCACACAACTGACACTCATTATTATTATTATTATTATTATTATTATTATTATTATTATTATTATTAATTTATTTATTTTTGTATATAACACACCAATAGTTGTAGAACAATATGTTGTAGTTCATTCTACTTTACTAACATGGGATTTCACTTAGGGCTGCTCGATTATGGAAAAAATCATGATTATTTTGATCCATATTGAAATCACGATTACGTCTTGAATTTAGAACTGCATTTATTGAAGATTTAAAACAACAACAACAACAAAAAAAAACGCTCTCTTGTTAAATCGCTATATAAAAATATCTTGTAATGTTGTTCTGCCTTTGGATTAAAAATGTTAATAATTTAATAACTGTAGTAAGTTAGTTGAACAGACTTAAGTTCATT
>JAQQZY010000009.1:9303650-9323144 GCA_030068375.1 Ostorhinchus rueppellii
TTATTTTGTGTGAAATATATTTTACGGACTAAACCTCAGACTTATGAGATGTACACTTGAAAATAGCAAAGTAATAATAAAGACATAAATGATCATTTCATACAGACTACACTGATATCAACTGACTGACGTGGAACATTTCAAATTAAAAAACTTAACACCCAGTACACTAAACAGCCCCCAGTGACCAAAAGCACCTACTGATGTAAAATATTTAATCACTTTTAATCCACTAATCTTATTAATGCATAAAAATAATTCAGGTAAAATGCAGTTTCTCAGCTTGTCAATGTCAGATATGACCCATTTGGACATTCAAAAACTCCATCACCATCACCAATAAAGTTCACATAGTTTGATAAATGACAGTGGTTATAGACTCTTGTTTCTATGTTGGGTTAATATGTTTGGCTGACACATTTTCTTCAGTTTTCTCTGTTTTGATTTTTTTTATTTTTTTTTAACTGTTTGAGTAAAGCTCTTTTAACATTATTTAATCAGTAAATTACACCAGGAAATATCTGATTTTTACTGATGAATGCAAAATGCGGAGGATATTTTTTATTTTTATTCTTTATTTTTTTACATTAAACTAATGAATGAATTAAATAACCTTATTTAATAATTGGTTAAATAAATGTTAAATAAATAAATTAAAAAAAAAAAAAAAAAAAAAAAAAGGAAATTGGAAGTCACCCCAAAAGTAAGCTGGGCCAAAATCATGCAATTAACCCTTAAAGACCTACAGAGCATCTACTGACCTAAAGTAAAAACAAACAAACAAAACATGAATAAAAAAGACTCTTGGAAAGTCATATTTTCCATTAAAAACAAATATAGCTCACTTTAGCCTCATTAGCTAAACATCCTGTTTGACATTGGAGCAAAAAGGAGAAGAAAAGGTCTGACTTCTATTCCCCTTTAACAGCCTCCAACATCAGTACAATGCTGTTTTATACATGTTATTGTGTAAACAGTTCTCTTGGGAAGTAGAGTTACAAAAGTGACTTTTACCATTTTTTCAGTTATTATTAGCGGCCTAGTCAATTCCTGTGACGTCACTTGTGGGCGGATTCATTCGCCTCGTGCATCTCCTCAAGCTCGTGCCGCCGTTCACTTCCATGAAGCCAGAGGTGTGTTCTACCACGGACGGAAGGAAACCCGAAGCCGAGCACACACCCCCTGTCTCTGGACTCCACACTCCGGCAAACACACACACACACACACATACAGTGACACAAGTTTTTAGACACAGAAGCTTCTAAGGAGACGTGCGACACGAAGAGGACTTGACTTTACGTGATTTCTGCGACATTCTCTGCGTGAATGTGACGTAACGACACTGAACTCCAGCGCCAACCGGTAAGTTTTACAGTAAAGATTTAACTGTAATTTGCGCATTAATGGAGAAAATCCGTATTTAAGTGTGTATTTAAATACCAAACACGTGGAAATTCTTACAACATTATGCTACAAGTCAAATAACTGTGACTAGTTTAGCAAAAGGGTTCACGTAATAGTAATAATTAAAAAAAAAAAAAAAAGTAATTTGGCGCAAAGTCAAGTGACAAAAATTAACAGTAACAAGACAGTAGCTCTATAAGTTATTCAGCTCAATATTCACCTGTCGTCTTTTAGTTAAAACTTTCTTCTTTTTTTCTTTTAACTTTTCTTTTAACTCTTGCCAACTTGGCGCATCCTGATGCGCATCTCTGGTGGATGCTCTATCGATCCACGCAGGACATGACCCACTACTTCTATCCTTAAAGTCAATACCTAAATGACCTAAACTGACAATCTTTACAGTTATTTGGCTGCTACCTGCTCCTGTTTTTTCTACACTCTGTAAAGTGTGTTAATAAATAGTTAATATATTTTTTAGATTAATAACACCCATGCACATAATCAAAACAGTTCAATGTAATCTAATTTTAATCTAATCTGGCTGTAATAGAAAAATGACAAAATGACATTATGTGTAAATGAATGCAGTTTTTAGTGATACTGTACTGAGGAGTTTTTCAAGGGGGGGCTCTTATCCCAATCCCAAATCCCACAACCGTATAATCCCCCTCACCGCAACCACTGCACCTAACCCCACAGAAACCAAGGGAAACCCCTGCTTTACACTAACACAAACCTATATTAATCATGCACAGACCTTATCTGTGAAGTAAAAGCAAAGTAATTAGGTAAAAGCTCAGCAACAATAGTTACCCAACACTTATCTTGAACTTTTTTCAATGGCTTAGTAGGCTCCAGTGTGTATCCTCAGCCCACCCTAGGGTTTAAGGAAGGCCTCGGCATAATGAGCAGTTTAATTTAACCAGTGGCATGACTGCTGTTTTTAGTGGTCAGCCCAATGACAGAATGCCTGTTGTGATTGCAGGTTTTGCAGACTTGTCACCCCACCTACTGTAAACAGTTGCAGTCCTGAACAAGAAGTCAGTTACAGAGCAATGGTATTGTCTATTAAACACACAAGTTTCCTGTAAATACTCATCCAACTGGACTTTGTGGTTTAATGTGTCTATTTCTGTACGCTCACTGAAAATTCCACTGAAAACAGCATCTTGGATCCTGTTTCTCTGCAGGATCTTGGTTTGAAGTCGATCCTCTTTAACAAATATGAGTTATATGAAAAGTACACACTAAACGGGTGTGTCTGCATTTAGGTATGTTGGCGTAGAGTTAAGGAAAACACATTAGTTGTATTTTCATTTTTGCCTATGCCATCTTTACTGCCAAGTCACTGTATTTCCTTTCACTGAAGATGAAAATATTCCGGTTATACAGCATATTTTAAATAACAAGAAGTAGTTACAGAAGTAGTTGTATCTTATGCAGGTCACAAATTCACAATTGGCAACAACAACATGGATTTGGCTTTAGAGATACACAGCTATGTGCCCTCATTTGCAAGGCTTTCTCCAAGTGACCAGTGTAAAAAGGACCTATAGATTCTGAATTTCCTCTTGTAAGCAGCAGAGTTCCCCAAATGTGGCGATGACAGACAGCTGTGAACATGCAGTGTGAAGATGCCACCGGTCAAACTCTGCTGCGTGCCGTTTTAAGGGCAACATGTAGCCTTAATTTTACAATATGGAGACCAATCCATGGCACTTAAAGTTTACTTAATAGTGATTTTTATGGAACAGAAATGAGTGAGTAACAGCAGTACTTTTGGTTCTTTCCAAAATAGACTGAAACTGAACTGTTTTCGATACCAGACAATCTGCTGTAACTGGCCTTGTGTGAGCTTGTGGCAGAATTTAGTGCCAAAAAGAATGTTGTTCCCATCTGTCACTGCAGGTGATGAGCAAATAAGAATGATACTGAAAACCACGACATGATGTTTCTAGTTTTTCGTTTCTCACAGACACAAAGACTCCTAAACAAAACCAATACTTAGCTAATGCTCGCTCAGTTGGATAATTTTGCATTGTTTGTTTCCAGTTTCTGTTTTCTGAAACAGTGCTGCAGCAGGTTTTTGCGATCTGTTTTCACCCGTGCCATGTGAAGCGTCTTGGGAGAGGGGTGTGCCAAGAGGGACTGCTGCATTTCAATAACACAAGATCGTACCAGTGACAGTTGCTGTGGCTTTTCTGAAATAGGGCTCGGGGGTGTCTCAGGGGCACATATAGATAGACAAATGTGATTCCAGCTGCCACTGTGGCATCCCAGTCTTAATGATAGACCAGTTGATTGAGTGGAGAGTTTCTTCTGATACTCTTTGAGCTACATATCAAGTTGCTCACCCATTGTTGATCAGTGCTACTTTTGCTGTTACATGAAATAAGCAGGTGATGAGGATTATACAGCTGTCGTTTTGAGCTCCATGGGGACTCTTATGTGTGTGTGTGTGTTTGTGTGTGTGCTGTATGCCTGAATTTCCATCTGTGCGAGGACAGTTTTCAGTTTAATTCTCATGTATTATTAGGACACATAAAACACCTTACTCTGTTTTTTTTTTTTAATGATTGCCACTTGTGAAATGATTCTTTTTCTCTTAAAAATGTGCTTTATCTTCATTTGTGTATTGTTCCTTTTAATATTATGTTGTTCCTGGTTTTGTGTGTGATTGTAGAAGTGTTATAATAGATAAACCAACACACTTACATGTTGGCTGATATTGTTTTGTGGGCTGTTCTGTTGGGGAATCATCAATGCATCATCTCAATATCATGCAAATCACTTTATATAGGGGACGTCATCAAAAATTAGGAAACTCACTTGAATAATTTAGATGTTTTATAGCAAACACTGGAAAGCCAGTGTTGGCTGTCAGCTTTATAAGATTGATATTTCACGATGACATTGTCATTTTGCTAATTTTCCACTAATGAGGGAAAATGGATTCAGTTCAAAGAAATGTCCCCATAAGTACTGGAAGGCTGGCATGTTTGCATTTGCATGCATGTATGTCAGTAATAGCATTCGCTGTACAGTATGTGCAAATCTAGTGGTTAGTGATTAAAGACCTGGCTCTCCACAGCCTTTTGAGAGGCTGAAACCCCCGTGATTAGGCTGCCGACCACACACCATGAAGTTCCCACAGCTGGTTATCAATGGAGTGTTTAGTGTGAACCAATCAAAACTCATCCTACTGTTCAACTGTACTAATATTCAGATAGGATGCGATAAGAAGAATGGAGACCATTAATGTACCATAACACAGTCAGTACAAAACTAAACAAAAACGAATGAAGATAGTTTCTCAGTACACTCTTACATGTTGTTAGCCTCATAGCATAATTCACAATTCAATAAGCCATATTTTTGGACAAATTCTGATATCTACATGACTTTAACACTGTTTCTTAATTTTTTATCATTGAAAAATATGACTTATGAATTATGTTATAAGGTCAACGATGTCCACATACATTTAAACAGAACACAATGCAATTGTTAATGCAATATATATTTACATCTAAGAAACTTAAGCTTGGTGTGGCTGTTTTGTATACAGTTTCTGTTTAAACCCTTTGAAAAGTTTCAGGAAAGTATTTTCAGCCACATGAAAATGTCTGAAACACAGATGCGTCTGGTAAAACTGTTTTTACAGCTATCACAACAAATTCAGAATAATCCACTTCAATTAAACCCTGAAGAATTGCACACAAAGCTGGTATATAGGCCTACATTTAGTGTATTTAGAGTAAAGAACATAAGAAAAGATTTTGTCACAATTTATTTGTTTTACTGTATAGCTACCACATGTGTAAAGAGGCACATCTGAATACCATTCTCGCAAAATGAGCACAGCAGGTTAAATTGACAGTCTGTTGAGGCTGGACCTTCAGGAAATTATTCTCTGAAAGCCAAAAGCAACAAGCTGCTGGGGAACGAGGAGAGTGGGAAGTTCATAGAGCATGAGGAGGAGGCGGGGGGAGAACAGATCCATTTCAAGTGCTCTCCAAAATAGTAGCAAGCATACACACTGGGACCACCAGTGATAGCGTGCACTGGTTTTTGAAAATCGCTGTCATCAATTTCCTCCTTCTTAAGTCCCTGAAGAGGATTCTCATAATGAAAGATCAATTATTTGATCCCTGGTATTTACTGTACTCCGACGATCATATGTCGCTGATAATGCTGTGGACCTTGGACCAAACACTCCTACTATATAAGCCTATTAATCATGTTGGGAGTATACATGGAGAGCCCTGGAGGAGTCAAGAAAAAAAGAGAACATATGAAGTTCGAGTATATGAAAGGCTGATGCAGCAGTTTGTAGTCAACAGATCCACAGCAGATCATTAACGACGAGAAAATGTACGACTGGCAGATAATGTTAATGCCTGTCCTATTAATCTAGAGGGCTGACGGCAAGTTTAAGCATTAACCTCAGGACACCTAGCAGCTACATCATATTTGCTTAACGAGACCACTGAGCTGTAGTCCATTATAACTGACAAACACATGAAACAGACTTTCACTACTTCTTTAAAATAATAAGCCGAGTCAAATGTGCTCAATATTGAAGTCGTACCTTCATCCATCGTTAACCTTCTGCTATGACACTAACACTGTGAGGTGGAGGTCACAGTTTTTAACCACATAGGATTAAGTGCAAGGGTGGGCTGGCAAATTAGCGAGGTTGATCTTATGTGTGAAAATAATTAGAAGAAGTGCAGACATATAGAATAAATAGTGTGAAAGAAAAAAAGCACTGGACATCCTGGTTTTCCTTTTTTGCCCACGTTCTCTGATAACTTCCTTTATAGAGTTGTAATATTTGGGTCGTCTGTAATGACGTTTAAGCTGTCAGATGACTGATGCAAGACTGCCCTCTATGCAAATGATCAGCGACTAAATAAAACTGGTTCTGTTTGGATGCCTTGCACTATTAGTGAAAGCCGTTCTTTTTCACAGCTGTTCCATTTCCTCCCTCCACTTTTGACAGTTTGCTATTGAAGCTCATCATGAATGATTCAACGATCATGGATATTTACGATTTTTGGCTGAAAAATTCTCTCAGCTTTGCTTAAATACGTTTCCTTTCATACTAGTGCTACATTCAACTAAAGCTCACTATATTGCAACTGGCTGCTTTAAATGGTGACAGGCAGTTATTTACTTTCACGTTTTGCATCTGTTTTCTCTACATTTTTAACACGACTAACGAGGATCTTCCACTCTTTTTGTGTGACAGTGTGAGGTGGACTGGCTGCAGTGATGTCCAGATCCACAAAATCAGCCTCTAGGTCTCGGAGCCGCTCAAGGTCCCGATCAAGATCTCGCTCCACCTCTCGCTCCAGAAGTCGATCCAGATCTCGATCTAGGAAGCATCGTTACAGGTAGTTTTATATTTCCATCTGTCCAGTGTCCTGAACTGTCTGTATTTGTGATAAAGATTGTCTAGATTTTGTTTGATTGGTTGAGACAGTCTTGATACATCCAAGTCTCCTTTAGGTTTCACCCACCTAATGCACCTATTGGAAATGAATGTGACCATTGAAGTTGGATGTCATGAAGGAAAGAGAACACTAAACCTCATTATATAGATAGCAATGCTAATATAGCCTGTTTCCATGAAACTGCTGTTGAATCGCATTATATGCAAACTTTACTTGGCTTATTTAAACCATGCCAACAGCCAGGCCTGTGCTCTTTGAAAAAACTTCCTGTTACAGATTTGATGTATTCTACCTGCTAGTCCATATTCTGGCCCTGACTGCCTATGAACTGTTTATATATGTAAAGCACATATAAAAATTAATGGATTTGGTTCATGGCCTCTCTCCAGAAGACACAGATTGTTTCAGAAAGTGGTCAGTTGAAATTTAACATATTCACTGACATTAGTGTGAATAACACTGAACAATTTGCATTGCATGAGAAAATCACTTGCAAATGGAAATATATGATCAGACATCTTTATTTGATGGTTTGTTGCCTTCCCTTAAACCCCCAAATCGGTGTCATTCACCGCTCTGTGTGTTGTCCCCATTACACAGACGTCAGGGAGTGCACTGAGCATGCTCTGATGTCTGTGGAAAGCGCAAAGTCTATTCTCTTGGTGCATTCTGAAATCTTTCCTATTGAGCAAATGGTTGAATTTGTATAAATATTTAAAATTTACTATAATTCAGATGTGTCAAGGGTTTAATGTAAATGCTCTTTACTGAGTGTTACTTGCTATTGTTGACACATTTAAAAAGTGTTTCTTTGCTCAGACACTTTTACACCTTTGTCAGAATGACTGTGGCATTACAATACATTTGTCAAGCTACTTTGTTTCCTGTCTTGTTCCTGCAGTGACATGCATTGTAATTAGCCTAAAGATGCATGTAAAGAGAAGGATGGAGGAAATGTAGTGGTTTACTCTTCCTGAATTCAACTTGAGTCTATGTAAATGGGTCTGTGGTCCCTCTGTTCTTTACATGGTTGAATACACATATTTGCATAAGATATATAGCGTATATACGTATTAATTCTCAGACAAATAAGAAAGCCAGCTGCTGCACCCAAAATTATTCCTACTGCAACAACTCAAATTCAAAGAGAAACTGAATAGCCTACTAGTCTTTCTTTTTTATTTATTTATTTATTTTTACAAATATATGGTTTGTGCTTTTCTCAGTGATTGTATAATCATGATCAAGAGGAAAAGCTACAGGTCTGCATCTTCCTCTTAGACTTGTTGCCCAGTGCATATAAACGGCAAACATAGAGTCAAAGGAATTGAGTAATTTTTTTCCCTCCTCAAATGTTCCATGTGACTCTGCTCCACTGGAGCTGGCCAGAGCAGATGCAGTATCTGTAGCTCGCTCTGTCAGTGTGCAGTGCTGCTCAGAGCGCTGCCTGCTTTACTCATTCTATTCCAATGACAAAACAAACTGGGTGAGTGGCTTGGTCTTTGTTAACTGTTAAATGGTTCAATAGTGCATGCAGTGTGGACTACTTTACTGTTTATAATAATGTGTGCTTTGTAATATGTTTTTGCCAATATCTATATTTCAATCTTATAATGTCAGCAACTGCATCAATATTGAATGTAATTTTACAATGGAAAATATCTCATTATTACTTTATAAATTACCAGTTGTAGGACTTTTTAAAATATGGAGTTGGTAACTAGTGTAATGTCTACACTACATTCAGACAGACTTGTTGTCCAACTTTCCAGCAGGGGGTTGTAGGAGTTATGTTGTGCTTTATATTTGGAGCATGCAGAGCTGATCTAGTTATCGATTTGAAGATAATAACATAAAATAGGAAAACATAGGTGGAACTGACTGTTAAGAAAATGACTTATAACGAGACAAGACTATGTTAATGATTTATGTTCGAGTGCCGTCCAAGGCTTTTTATCAGAAGTGCAGCAGAGCCCCCGTGTGGTTTTGTCAGAGTCTACATCCTGGTCTGGCACTTCAGTGTAAAAACTCTCCTTTATACAGTTCATCTCTGTGGGTTTCACTAAACATGGAAGCCATATATTAACATTTGCGTTGCCAAATCCAAATGATATATGACTGTCGGATGTGACTGGACTGCCATACAGTGTGGCTTTTAGGGTACTGGGATAAAGCGTTTCCATATGTTAGTTCACCTCCAACCTCCCATATGGCTATTACATGAGTGTTTCAGAGTGGTAACCTGCCAAAAAACATTCTTTTTATCAACTTTCTCTGTAAAGTATTTTGTTGTAAGTGGCTCCAAGTGTGTTTTTTTCTTCTGAATGTCCCCTTTGTACTGATTTTTTCTTTATCAGGTTAAGTACATCTTGTTCTCCAGCTTCTTTTTTATTCTGTCCATTAGAAATAAACAAAAAGCTCTTGTACAAATGTATGTTACAGCTGTTCAACAATGTGAATTGACAACAGTATTTTAAGACATGTATATAAACAGTTGAGGTAATTGGTTTTATTATTAACACATCTGAATTTGGGTAAAATTAAGATTTTGGTTTATTTTAAACTTACTGACAATATGTCATCCATATTACAATTAAAAATATTACCACTCGGAGCAGTCATTTACAGAAAATGACAACTAGTCAAAATAAAATTTGAAGTGTTAATTCAGCAAACAAGTTAATTCACTTCAACAGAATACTAATGTTTTAGCTTTGTGGTTTCTCTCCACCAGTCATTTCCATTGCTCGTTTGATGGTTTGTAACTTTCATCTTCTTCTTAATCACTTCACAGAGGTTTGTCATTATCTTCAGGTGGAGATTTAGAGTGGTCTGAATTGTTTCTAGAGCTGCACTGAGTCAATGTTTTGTTATTCTGCTAGTTTTTATGGTGGTATGCTATGTGGAGCTGCGTCACTCTAGTGTGTCCTTTTTTGGAGAGAGATACCGTAAGAAAAGGTACAGTTTAAAAAGTAACTGTGGTTTTCCTCCGTTTCCTTCACAGCTCTAGGTCTCGGTCGCGCTCAAGGTCACGGTCAAGGTCTTATTCTCCCTCTCATAACCGAGACAAGAAATATCCTCGTGGATACCAAAACAATCGTGAGTATCGAGGCTACCACCGTGGCTTCAGGAGGCCGTACAACTTCAGGGGTCGGGGGCGTGGCTACTTCCCACGTGGACGCTACCAGCGAGGTGGAGGTGGTGGATACAACAACAACCACAATAACTTTCGTCCCAACTGGAAGAATTACAAGCAGAACCCTCAAAAACAGCAACAGCAGCAACAAAACCATGCTCGAGGACGACAACGAAATGTCCAGAATCGTTCGGGAAGCCCTCCTCAAAGTCACTCTCATCACTTGGACCGCTCTTTATCACCCCAGTCAAGGCATTCCCAGCATTCTTCATCTTCTTCACACTCCTCTTCTCCTAAACGCAGAACAGCCTTGTTGCTGGCTAATCAGATCTCCAAAGATGTGCAAGAGGGGAATTCTGCATCCAAGGAGGTCAAAAAGGGAGAAGAGCGAGACATGGAGGCAGAGGAGCTTGGTAGAGTGTTGGCTGCAGACCCCAAAGAGGGTGCACGTAGTGGGAAGGGTCAGGGGAGCTGGCCTGGCCTGACAGACTGCAGCAGTCCAAAGAGAGACAGCCCCCTGGGCGCCTCTGCTGTTAGTGGTGGGCACAACAGCCGTAATACTCCCTCTAACCAGGCCAGTCCAGTTACTAAAAACACAAATGATGTGGGCAATGGCCCCCCCTCTTGGCAGGTGGTGTGTAGTGCACCATCAACAAAAAAACCCACAAAGGAAGGTCTAAACCCTATGCTCTCCAGCTTTGACTTCTTCTCCAAAGAGGATTACCTGGATGGAGATAGAACAGCAATCTCCATTGCCTTCAGAAAGTAAGGCTGATTTTCTCTTTTCTGACTAAATTCTGACTCTATCTTAAACATTACTTAGTGTTTTTACAGTGACAGTAATTTTATTTTAGCATGTGCTTAGGTTGCCAACTTTGGGTGGCATAGCATAAAGGAGAAGAAGATTTATGGGGTTTCCAAATATTTGGAGGATTTTTTAATGGAATTTCTTGTGCTTCCTTTACTGTGTTTTCATAGACAAAATACAATGCCATTTAGTTTAACAAAATGTTTTCTCTAGGGGTCAACTGACAAGTTTTTACAAGGCTGGTAATTTTATTAATCAAGGAGACCAAGTGACACATGAAACCAGTATACAGTACATTTCAGTAAAAATTAAATATCTCAGCTTCAGTTTTGTTTTGTTTTTTAACTCCAACAAAGTATTATGTTTTAAATGCATTTAAGATGATTGTTTCTAAATAAGTACACTGAATCTTTTAGCAATAGTCAGCTGGAAGGCAACTAGAGGAATTATAGATTGATATTTGTTAAATTTAATAATAAGTTAATAAGTGTTGACAGGCTGTTTTTAATGATGTATAACCAATCAGATGTTACAGGTGGGACACAGCTTGAGACATCAGTGAGGACTAGAAGCAGAACGGGCTGGTTGTGTTAGAGACAAAGAAAAAACTGTTAAAATGAATTCAGTCTTATATAATAAAAATATATACTGGATAAGAATGAGGTGATCCCTAGTTTTCTCTTGAGATTTTAACCCTTTAGTCGCCAGATTTAAAAAATAAATAAATAAATTTCATATCAAAACTTTTCTTACTTGCCATTAAACCACCTCGGGAGCACACCTTTCAAATACAGTTTTCTTCTTCACTTCGAATAGAAACATGCCATGTAATGGTGTTAGAATTGAACAGGTGCATGTCTGCTATTTATTAGTGGGAGGTGGTATCAAGATTTGGCAACTCTATCTGGAGCGATGGTTTGTTTCATTTAGTTATGTTCCTTGTCACAGTATTGCAACTTTGGCACTTAAAGTGCTAATAATACAATGTTGTAATGCACAGTTGGATACAGCTTTTTATCTCTTTGTCATTGTTTAGGTTTTTGGAGGAGCAAAATAAAAAAGCTACACCTGCATGGCAAAATGGCAAGAGCACAGAAGCAGATGATATGGATGAGGAACCAGGGAAAGTAAATGGCAAAACACCTACTGTTATCTCTGACTCAGTGTCAAGAAAGTATAAAGAGGACATTGATGGAGAAGTATCTCTGAAAAGCTTTTTGAAAGCTTCTCCTTTTCTTTCTGATGATGGGGAGGAAGAGGTGGAGATTATCAGAGCCCATTCGAAAGCACTTCAGAAAGACTGCCACAATGGGGACGAGCCCTTAAAGCCAAAGAATAAGGTCACTCACTCAACCCAAGAACTGTTAGAAGAGTGCTTTGGCAAATGGCAGAGTGCAGCCTATTCTCAAGTTGCTAACAGTGACCTTGACACCATGGCAGAGGAGATCTATCTCAGTAGAAAACAAGAAAAGGCAGCTGCCATTGCTGCTGCTTTGGCCAAGAGAGACTTAGCACACAAATTTGAGGACCTCTCCCCTGAGAGAGGCTGTAAAGCCAGGAAGATGTCAAAATCTCCACCTATCCCATCTCCCATACAACCAAGGAGGAACTCTGACAGAGAGATGTTTATGGTCAGAGGAGAGGACTCACCTCTCATGTCCTCAAGAAAACAGGAGGCAAAGTTTAATGTCAGGATGGACTTCCATGGAGATAGTCTCTTAAGGTGAGTGTCATCAGGTTTTACTGCTACAACCACTGGTCAACTGTAGAAACTACATGTATTCTACACAGTGTTTAAATAAACATATGAAAATGTGTGTCATTTTCAGCACTTCTGATCTTTTAGCTGAAGAGCGACAGTTGTCTCAGGATCTTGTGCAGTCATCCAAAAAAGATCAGGCGTTTCGCTCTATCTTTCAACATGTTCAGACTTCTCAGTCACAGAGGAGTCCCTCTGAGCTGTTTGCCCAACACATTGTCACCATTGTTCACCACATTAAAGGTGAGTTTCCCTCTTTTTAGTCTTTACATCTTTTATTTAAGTGCACTGCATGGATTTGAAAGGGTGAGGCACGGCTGAGTGGGACAGAATATCTATGCTGAGCCATGCAAATGAAAGGACTATGTTTTTTATACCCAAATGGATGAATGGATGGATGTGTATGTGTGTCTGCAACTGTTTTCCAAATGATAAAGAGTAGGTGAGGAAGTCTGAGCTCAATCATTGTTCAATCCCACCAGACAATGCTGCTTCCACCAACAATGGTATTTTTTAGCCTGAGACGATGCTGTAGTTTACTTTTTGTGCATCTCACCCTGTTCAAATATGATGAGCCATATCTGTACAAACACTAACATACAGATGTCAAATGTATTTCCTTTATATTATTAATAAACTCTAATTTTACATTTAAATAGCCATTATCATCCCAGTGAGTATTTAGATGGGTTTATTCCACCAATCAACCGATGAGTCTTGCTGTGAGGGTGGTGATTTGACACAGAATCTTCTGTTGTCACATGTTTTAAGATGGGCATAAAAGTTGTATTTCAGTATAAATACATCCTTACCTTTGAGAAGACTTTGCAGAAAAAGTCACAGAAGCCATTGCTCCTTTCTTCTTCCTCACCGTGTGTGTGGACAGTAGATGGATGTGACAGGTCCAGGCCATTTTCACGGAGCCTCAACAGTGTTGAAATATTAATCCAAGTCGATCCTCAAATGGTCATATCGAACGGGCTGGAGATGAAGTGGAGGAAAGTCTCCCATTGAAGTTGACTTCCATGAATAACTCAACGTCTAAAACCTCCATTGATGGTTTTGTAAGGGGAGTTGGACTAAGTTGAGACGAGGACTAAGCACTTTTTACAGTCTGGCCTTTCCCTGTGATGAAGGAATTCATGATAAGGACATTTCCTGATAAAGTCCTCTCAGCTACTTGTTTTTTTGTGATGTGGCACCTGGCAGCTGACGAACAGGGGGAAGCCTGAATGGCCATTGAATTTGCAGAGGTGAGTTTACTAACAACCACCTCTGCCATCCCTGGCCTTTGTGGAGTCGAGTGAAGCTTGTCCATGTATGTCTGGACTGAGGGTACTGGAGCGACTATCAGCATCCTGATCTGACATCAAACCCATGTTAAGGTGGTTTTCCAAACAAGTCTGAGTCTGTAAGCTCTTCTTGGGGACTGACTTGAAGGCGTACTTCAGCACTGCTTTGCACATGCTAAGTAGCTGCTTCTTTACAATCTGATTAAAAACATTTTCATTGACTTCCCTCTAATTCCTAACAATGGAAACAAGGGAAAGACAAAGAAGGAAAAACAAAAGTATGCCCCAAACTAATCTCTGTAATTTTTTTTTTTACAGTGGCATATTTCTGAAGGCCTCGGAAATGTGTTATTTCAATGTAATTTGACATTGGAGATTCCACTGCTTTTTTTGCCTTTACCTTAGTGGGCTGGAAGAAGCTTGATGAATAATGGATTTACAAAATCCAGGACTTGAGCCCCAGAGACTGGGCTTTGCATTGTGAGTGCTGCAAGTTTGTAGGTTTAAGGTTTTTTTGTGAATACTTTTTTAACATCTTTACAGCTCTAAAAATGCTGTTTATAACCTGTAAGAACCATTAAATCTAACCAAATATACATACGAGAAGCTTCATGACCTGTTAAAACACTACAGTGTGGACGTAACAAGAAATTAAATGAAAGGCATATTTTTTATTTCTTAAAAAATGATGGTGAACGATGATCTGCAGTTTGAAAAAATTGTAGTGCCCACAAGTTATTGTGGCAACAGGGAAAGATAGTCATGGAAAAAATTATTAGACCATCAAAAGTCATCAAAAATAATGGTTATGGAATGATTTACTAACTCCTGTGTGTATCATGTGACTGAAACAGACAGAAAAGAAAACATGGAATGTCTAAAAGCACTGTTTTTGTCATAGATATTGATATAAGAACTGAAGTGATTTTGGTTTTTATCAAGAAAAGATGGAAAATGGATAGATATCAGCTCTGAAATTAAACTGTTATGAACTATTTTTGTTGTTATCAATATATTTGTCCAAACAAATGTACCTTTAGTTGTACCAGGCATTAAAATGAACAAAGAATTGGTCTAATAATTTTTCCGCAACTGTAGGTAACGTACTCATCACAGAGATTAGAAGAATCTCTTTATGACCGAGCAAATGGTAGACGTGTTGACTGTGAACTGACAGATTGTTGTTGCTGTGTTGACCAATCACCATTCAACCAACAGGCATGACTTCACAGTCATTACATGAAGACTAACCTTACACTGTTACACAATCATGTAATCTGTATGTTTTCTTTTGAATTGTCTGATTTAAATCTTATTCTAAATGTTGCACTTTGTAATTAAGATATGTGGGGTATAATTATTCATAGATATTATTCAGGTTTTAGACATTCTTTAGATGTATACGGTACATCAGATTATGTATCATAGATGGCATCTTTACTGAAGTGACCGACTCTGTGTACATGAACCAACAAGCTAACAGGATGGGGTAGTGATGCTTGTCTCAAAGAAAAGCTCACGTGTTGTCGAAAAAAAACTAGTTTAAAAAATGATGAAAGACTTGGTTATTGCCACATTATGGTCCCTATGTGCAAATATGGCAAGAAAGTGCTTGAAAAACAAAAGGGACAGGTGTGTTTGTGCTGAACTTTGAACAATTCCTGTTTGAAATGTGAATATTAATGTAATATTCATTATCAGTAGCCATGCAGTCATTGTAGCATTAATATTTTATTTTACAGAATAAGAGTGAAAAGCTGAATATGTTGTTTAGGTCTTTTGAGCCTTGGAGCCGCTGCCCTGCTGAGGCAAAGCTGCACATATGGAATTAAATTGGTAATCCTCATTTCCTATGTCTCAGCTCTGAATCGGCTTCATCATCTTACCGAGAGCACCCGAACACTCACTGACACAGTGTGTCTGAGGTGTCAGAGGCAGCCCAGTCTATGCACAACGTGTCCATGCCACTGGAACCAGTTTAAGAAAAAGCTAACATAATGTAATACGTAATATAACTCATCTACTGCACATTCTGTTACTCAGATGAAATAACGTTTTCATCAGTTTACATTTTAAATATACAAACATCAATTTAACAATGAACTTTCACTGTCTAGTCCCCTCTTCACTACTCCACTTGGTGTATTTGGTGTATTTAAATATTAGAAAACAATCATATTTTATCTTATTTTTAATTTTGGAATAGCAACAAGTGCAGAATTACAAGGGAGAAATTTTAGAAATTACTAAAGTGCTCCAAATATCTAAAGAGTTTTACTTAAGACATTCATCACATCACCTATTATTCGTGGTATAGTTTGTCTTTAGATAAACTAAAAAGTTGTCATTTTATCACAAATTAAAACTTGGTTTTTCTTCCACATAAGAATAAACAATCATTTCTTCACTAAAATCAGGGTATCTATTAGTTTATGAATGAAGTTAATGTTGCGACTATAAACCAACATGTGCTGATGTTTCTGTGAAGTATGAACTTACATGTTGAACTGCCAGGAAGTTTGAGGGAGTTGACTTGAGTTTTACTTTTTCTTCTCTGTGTGAACATAAGCAACTTAAAAATCATGTGACCAAAGCATTTCTGTTCCAACACAGTGTGTTTGAAGAAGCACTTGGGCTGAATTCTTTGTTTATAAATCTCCAAGATCACCAGCACTTGATTGGAATAGAAAATCCCAACGCTGCATCACAGCTAAATGGAAAGATGAAAGCTGTTTGTTCTTGTTTCCCTGTACAGCTCAGCACTTTCCATCCTCTGGAATGACTCTAAACGAGCGATTCACCATGTACCAAAGACGAGCTGCAGAGAAGGAAATGATGAAGCCGAGAAAAAGCCCAGAGATACACAGGTAGAGTCGCCTATTGAGTGACCCTCTCACCTTCAGTGTGCTGTGGCTTCACCTCCTCTTTTAACAGCTTTCAGGTATTTTTCACACCTTTCCTACCTGAAAATCCACAGACTGTCTTGGCTTATTTGTTCTCATGCTCGGTGGAGGTCAGTTTTATTTTCCCACCAGTTTGTCTTTTCCATTTTTCTGTTGTGTGTTGGTCTTCGCAGCTTGGTGTAGCTCAGTTCGTTTCGTGGCATCTGTACTACGTTTGTACCTTTGTACCCGTCTCGCCTTTGCCTTGACTGTGTTTCTCTCTTCCAGGAGAATTGATGTTTCACCAAGTGCTTTTAAGAAACACGCTCAAGTTTTTGAGGCGATGAAAAGCGCAGAGGATGGCACTTACAAGGTGACTGAACATTTTGCAGTATGAAGTATGTGGGAAAAACAAACAACAGCAAACAAATGAGCAAGCAGGATGCCTTTAGACTGTACTCCCTTAAAGCCTTTGGCCTTTCACGAGGGGAGATGCACAAAGTCTAAGAAATGCAAATGCATATTAAGGCACTTTGACTTTGTTGTTTGTTACATATCACCTCCACACATGGTGAATTGTTAAAATGTGGGCACAAGCCTGACCAAGGCTAATGAATCAAATAAGGTCAGACATGGAAGCCGCTGTACCCAAGCTGTTCCAGGGAGTCTAAGAAAAAGTCTTCGTAAGTATTCTTTAAAAATTAAGGAACGGAAATAACCAACAGCAGGCACTTTTTGCACTTGTGCTTATATTTACATGCTTAACTCTCTGAAACATGTTCACAGTATTTTGATAAAGCGCATGAAAACGTCAACATTTACAAACAAGAAGGGCAGAAATGGCTATGAAGCAAAAACTTTTGTGGATTCAAAGTAGCATGATGAAATCTTATCTACTTGCTCTTCACCATCATTAAAGAACCATACTAGTGGTTTTGCAAATATAAGAGTATAAACCTTCTCATGGCTACTAGCGACTGTTTTTCAAAGCAAAGCAGTTTTGATTTATTTGCCACCGTCCAGGTAATGACTGTAGTTTTATAAAATAATAACAGATTTGTTTTTCAACTCATCTGGACTAGGAATTCATCAAGTACAGTAAACAACTGTTTCTGATTTCCTTGGTTTGTCCCTGAGACTGAAATGACAAAATCTCTGAATTGCTGAAAATCATGTAACTAATTAATAAATGATTCTCAAAGTACTTGAACACCCTTGTGAGATTTCCTCCAAAAACCCCTGTTTGATTTCTGACATTATAGAAAGCAAACTGTGCAAAACTATTGGTATGACTCTTTAAATGCTCAATCTACATCTCTTTGTCTTTTTTATTGTCTTCTGGCCATGACGTGGGTTTTGCCTTATCCCCATGGACCCTACTGTCTAGTTTACACACCAGCATGGCTGAGAGCACACTGATAGCATCTACATGCTAATCCAAAGTCTATCCACGACGATGTGCTCTGTTTTGATTTACTCAGGACGTCGGGGAAAAAACAAAGGGGGATCCAGGAGACCTTCGTGTGGATATTGAACGCCGTAAGAAATATTCCACCCATGACAGAGATTATAATCACGATCAGGGAAGAATTGTGTCCAATTCCCCGGATTCAAGTAGAGAACGATCTGAGGAAACGTTTTCCAAATGCTGCAAGAAATCAAAGTATGTACCACTGCCACATCTGCTTTGTGTTCACAAAATGTCCACAGATAAACCCAACACTGCTTTTCATGTCCACTGAGACTGGTGTATTCACTACTTTCAGTAAAAGCATGAAGAAGCGCTCTCGTTCCAGTTCCTCCTCATCTTCATCATCCTCCAGGTCCCACAAAGAAGATACGGGTCACGATAAACCTGATTCAAAAGATGAAGGCTTTAACAGGGCCCGACTGGGTCAAAGGGAGTCTCCAGGACTAGGGGACAGAGGACGGCCTCGTGGAGGATTTGTAAGTAATAGTGAATATAAAGCCACGAAGTCTGAAAACCATATGAGTCTGATCCCACCTCCCGTTCTGGTTTAGCAGGGTGGTTGCACAGGTCTTGAAAAGTCTGTAATTTTGTGTGAAAGTCTTAATAAAGTATGGATAAATGTTTGTCTCATAGTTACATTTTAGAGTATGGTTGAAGGCACATAACATTGTAAGATAAGAAATGAGGAACATGAGGAAATAACAGAAAAAACTATATATAGAATAATAGAAAAAAAAACTATATACAGATGTCACTAACCAGCTGATACTGGAGTGATTGTAGTGAAACTTGTGATATCCATGCAGTTTTGTGATTTTCATGTTTTGAAAATGTTTCTGTCTGTAAAACATAAAATACTTTGAATTATGCTTTAATTGTCTCTGTAGGTTCTCATTTACCCAGGTCATCATCCTTCTTGGTAGTTCTTCTCAGTTCAGCTGGACAGGTTTAGCTCTTTTTTGAAAATGTTTCGTCTCTCATCCAAGAGACTTCCTCAGTTCAATTCAGAACGGAGAAGAACTACCAAGAATTGTGTATTAATTCATCCATATATTTATTAAAATGAACTTTTCTATGACACACAACAGGTAGAATGTCAACCAAAAAGGTAGGCACACAAGTATAAAAGTACAGTGGTACCTCTACTTACGAACGACTCTACCTACGAACTTTCCAGGTTACGAAAATCCTTTATGGTAAAATATGGACTCTACTAACGAAAGAAATTTCAAGTTACGAAAGGCGCAATTATTCCATGCTTTACGGTAAAGTACACTTCCACT
>JAQQZY010000009.1:9487459-9498680 GCA_030068375.1 Ostorhinchus rueppellii
AGTAGCTGGGATAGGCTCCATGTGACCCCCGTGACCCTAGTGAGGATAAAGCGGGTATAGAAGATGAGTGAATGAATGTTTTTAACTTCTGTGTTGTTATATAGCATGTCTAACTGTCATGTGTGAATGCACAGGTTCAGTGTTTTTTTTTTTTTTTCTATCGTGTTTGCTTTGATGCTCCATCTGCACATGAAGTTCCTAATGGATAAAGTGTTCGGAATTGAATATACACTACTGAAATACTGAAATGGAAAAAAACCTAACTCTATACTGTAGATGAGACATAAATAATGGCGTTTACAGTATGTACAGGCAGTGGAGGATGTATGTATTAAAACAATGGGCATGTGGTGGTTATTCAGAATGGGGGTGGGGGGTGGGGGGGGGTCATTTAACAGCTCATGGGTAAAACTGTGCTTGTGTCTGTTTTAGTCCTAGGTGTGAGGGCTCATTGCTCCACTACTGTTTCAACACCCTATAATAAGAGCTACTGTTTAACTGAACGTACAGTTTATAAACGCACTTAAAGTCAGTTCTCTGTTCTGGATCAAAAGCTCCTGCAACATTTGCTGATGCCATTATCACAGAAACACCGTCCAACGTGCCTCTCAGACCTGCTTACGATGGGGTTTCCATGTGTAACGATGTGTTTCTTGGCAGGAACGACTCAGTTTCTAATGAAATTAATGCTCTGTTGGAGGGGATGTGTTTGCACTCAGAGGTTTGGTGGGGGCAGCCCACAGGGGTCTGCAGTCAGCAGGAGGCTTCCTGTTTGAGCAGGTCTGGTCCAGAACCCGGTCCACCGCCAGACTACACAGAGACTCGATTATTAAATATTCTGTCTTCATGTAGGTCTAGTCATGTAAAAGCCCAGACAGACAAACAGAGCCCAACATGAGTGGTACGTGCTGCTCCTGATGCTCCTGGTCTTTATTAATTTGAGAAAGTGCACCACCTACTGGCCAACACAGGACTGTACTCGAACACAACACACATGACCAAAAAGGTACGTTTCCATATCAAAGTTTATTGCTGACATGCATGTAGAGATCTGATGAAGTAGAAAAATATGTTTTTTTTTATACAAACGTGTTTTTCATCTGTACAATTAACGCAGTTTTATGTTTCTAGATGCCCATGTCTGACCAAAGCAGCTTAACAACACATTATCCCACTGGGTTTTAAACTACACATTTCATATTCTACACCAGGTTTCCAGTTAAGAAACAGTCAGCAATACATTAGTTACCTACTGAAGAGTTTAGAACTGAAAATTAGCATTAAAAAAAAAAAAAAAAAAAAAAAAACTGCCCAAAAAAATTAAAATAAAAAATAATGACATTTTTACTCGTCATCCAATTGAGGGGGAGATGTTTGTCTTCAAGGGGGGAATTTCTCTTCGGATTCGGTTGCTCTGTCTCGCCTTGTGGGGTTTAATATCATGCAACAGTCACATTTTACACAGTTTAACCTCACACTACTTCCATGCTTTTCAGTCCACGTTGCAGTCTACCAGTACAGCTCTGTATAACAAACGTCACGTGTGGTACAAGCCACTAGCTAGGATGTGAACACCTTTTTGATTTCGAAGGGAGGGGGGTGGGGGACGGGTTCGAACATTTACATCAACGGTCTATTGGACTTCTAGTCACTACTCCGCGTATTCTGGACTCTAGTGGGCCTCATGGAAGATAATGGTGTTTAGACACTATTTCCACAGACGACCACTTGTTAAATGTCAGGCGGCGTCGACGAAAAACACCCTCTTTCTGGTGCTAGACTACTACAATACTGCTGTATACCCATGGAATTCACATTGAGGTGGGATGAAAGCCGGCGGCTCTCGTTGTGTATTATTTCATCTCTGCGTTGCGGCGGCTGACGTGGCCCGTGATATGACGTGCATGTGTGGAAACAGCCGAGTTGGTGGAATAGAACAATATGACCGGCGCAGTCATGATGGTACAATATTTACATACTGACCAGAGAGAACAGCCTTGTGTGTGTGTGTGTGTGTGTGTGTGTGTAAGGGGTAGGTTTTGTTGTAATGACAGAGGAAGAAAAAAAAAAAAAAATCCCTCCCGTAAAAAACAGGCTAAAGTGAGAGTATCCTTTTGTAAAAAAAATAGAACGATGCAAAAGTCAGTCTCGATATTAGTGTAGCTTAATTCAACCACTTTGTGGCAAGATGGCAAGAAAATGATGAAAGAACTCGAGGATGAAAACAAGGATGCTACTTTAAAAAAAATAAAAGTGGCTGAAAACAAAAAAGAAAATGTCAAAGTCTGTTAAATTTCTTAAAGCTGAGATCGCCTTGGGGCTCGTTTCACCGCCATTAAATGAAATTAAGTGATTGTGATACAAGCCCCAGTGGGTTTAGAAAAGGGGAGGGGGAGGGGTCTACACAAGTGAATAAATAAATCGACATGAAATTACAAGAAGCGAAGACATTTGACAATACTTCAGAGCCTATGTTCATGCAGTTTGAATATAAATAGGAAGTCTAGTTAGCCTAAAGCTAGTACCAATATGTGAAGGCAAGTTGCAGTGCACAGATGCCTAACAGTCACTGGTTAATAGCTTTGCCATGGTTTGAAGAAACACTTTGATGAAGAAGAAGAAGAAAAACTAAAGGACAGCCAAGAAGACCCTGCAACTAAACTGAAATCTTATGAATCTGTGTTTTCATTACAGTAACGATTACCAGTTGTATGGTACGCTTAAAGAGAGGGCTTGAGAATGGTGATCGATAAGGTATTTTTGCGATTTGTGAGTAGCTAAAACATTCAGTCAAGCCCTATCTTAGAAAAACAAAACAAAACAAAAAAAAAAAAAAAAAACAAAACACAATAACCCAAGCCTGCTCTGGTTTTCACAGTGACAGCCACTGAGGCAGGCCAGATAACAGAACACAAAAGATCAGAGGATAGCTTAAAGGCTCGGCGTCTGTCAGAGGTTAATAGCGTTGACAGTTTTACGCGGACCCTTTGATTTTGCCTGGCCTCAGACGCCCATGTACGCTCTCACAGATACTGCAGACGTGCATCAAAGAATGACAGTTCACATTCATACTGAAACAAACACTTGTCCCATGGTCTGTCTTGACACAGAGAGAAAACAGGGGAAGTTGGAATACCTGGAAGCCGATCAATTCTGAATGAGGCTGCGGGTACCGATTCCTTGGCTGAGAGAATTTTTTTTTTTTTAAGACATGATTTTTGGCAATAGAAACGTGACAGTGTCTGATCTTTGCTAAAACGACACTGAGGAAGCGTTACCATCAGTATGCCTTGGCAGGGACGATCCGACAGTGTTTCCCATTCAGTTCTTGGCATTGTGATTTCCAGGTACCTCACATTAGCTGCCTAGAGGCTAATAACAAATTTCCACAGGGATGAGCTAAAGCAGGAGACAATGCTTTCCGCCAATATCAAAGGATGCTTGTACACAGGCTTTGATATTCATTATCTTCAATGCCAAAGGCAGGGATAAAAATGCTACTTATTCAGGTAAATATAATAAAAGCTTATTCAGATTTTTCGAAACCACTGGAAAAAAAAAGAAAAAAAAGAAAAAAAAAAGGTTTAATCTATTATCACTTGGACAGAAAACATTAATGCTTTATGTCACTGGTGGCATCAATTGTTACAATCCCTTGTCTCAAAACAGTGAGCATGGTTTACCGACAGAGAAGAGAGACAGAGAGGTAGATTGATTTGAAGTCAGAGTTACAGACAGGACCAGTCTGATACGGAGAACGGGAGAGTGGAAGAGGAAGGAGTGAGAGGAAGGTGGAATGGAGGTATTGAGAAGTGACATCTGTGATCACGTGATCTGACTTGAGGCAACACCATTAGCCACTAGGAAGAGAAGGGGTTGCTACATGGTTCTGGTCCTGTATTGCTCAGGGGATCCAGAGTTGATGGGAGGGGGAGGCGTTACAGTGGAGGGGGGGTTAATAGTCTTTTGAACACTGCAGGCGAAGCTGCATGTCGACCCCCACCCCCACACCCGGCCCCGCCCTGCCCCGTGGGTGACTGTGCCTTCAGGTCGGGTGCACAGTGACGTTAGACTGTGGGTGTCCTGAGGGCAGAGAGCCTTTGGTTCAATCCGTCTCCAGGCCTTTTCCAGATTTCACTGGAAGATCCCAGACGTGGGGAGTCAAGTTCTGGGCTGGCAGTTTATTCTGGTTGCCCTCTTCCTGCCTGTTTCAGCTTAGCTTGCCCAAAGCCCACATGTGAACGGGACCCTCGACACCCTGCTTTGAGCCGGGCCCCCCCCAGTATGCAAGTTCAGTTTTGGGGCAGGTCTTCCTCAGTCCTCTCTGGACTCCGCAGGTCTTTGCGTCCTGGGGAACCCACAGGGGCTGAGATGGGCGACTATTTCCGAAGGAAGCGTTGTGCCAGGATGGCGGCATCTAGTGGGCTTACAGGCTGGGCGTCGTGACCGAGGCGCCGTACAGGTGGGATGCTGCCAAACTGGCGCTTGGTGAGAAAACTCTTGGACTCATGAATAGTGTTCTTCTCTTCAGCCAGCAGCAGCTGCTGCCGCATGTAGTTCTCAAATTCATACTGTGAAGACTCTTCTATCACCTTGGCCTGCAGAGAGAAAATATATTCAGTTCAGTGTGCCAGGACTGAATCTGCACTGAATAAAACAGAGTTAAGCCCAGATCAGACCAAATATTCATACTGAGAAAAAAAACAAAAACGCTTCAGAATCATGCAGCTGCACTGTCTCAGCCGGCTGAAGGCATCGCCTACAACGTCGCTTGTCACCAGAGGCTGGTTTTAGAGTGGAGTGTTACATAGTGGATGTTTTTCTCAGTATTTATGGGCTGTAGATCAGCTGTCACCAAGAAGAGCACAGTTAATATGAAGAGTTCTGTCTCTAGTTAGTGTTTTCTCTGCATAGGTGACAGCTCCTCTAAATGACAGAAGTGCTGCAGGAACAGGTAGGAGAAGTTCCAGACCCTGTTTTGAACATTTTAGCTGCTTTCACAGTGACTACGACTGAAGCTAGTACAAGAGCTACCAAAAGGCTGGACATTAGAATGGCAGCACAGAGTGAGGCTGCAACGGAAATGACCGAGTGTCTCATCTAGTTGTATTGGTGTGAACTGGCAGGTTTTCAGAATGCCGCAGACTGGCGCATTACAAATAAATTGCGAGTTTCAAATCCTCTCTTTGTGAGTCTTTAGTCTGGACTCCTGCAGACCTAAACTGTACTTCCATCCTCTCACAAAATAAACTTGCACAGTTAACACGCTGCAGAAGACCCAGCCAGCTGACAGCTACACTTAGTGGTGGTTTGGTGGTGACTGATGCGAGATCCTTTATCTCAGTACATTTTTACTGCCGGCTATTAGATTACAAATACGCACTCAAATGCATTTATCACACAGATCTTACCTCTTGTAGATGTTCAGGGTGATTGACCTGATCATCAATGTCTGGCACCACCTGCAGAGGTCCACTCAGCGACGACACAGACTGCCTGTGATTTCACAAAACACAAAAGAGATGAACACAAACGATTATTAGCCTGACGATTTCCAAAGAAATCGTCAAATTGTTCAGGTAGTCGCAGATAGAAGGGATAAGTATGGCGACTGAAATAGCCACCTAAAGGCAAGATTATTCCAGCAGAGTGACACCTGCGAGACCGATGCACTGAACACATGTGATGTAATGGCTTAAAAATCCAGCAGGTGGCAGACTTACCAAGAGGCAATGATGGCACTGAGGGACTCCAGCACCTCTCCTGCAGTGAGCCTCTGTTGAGGGTCAAGCACCAGCAGCTTACGAATCAGGCACACCGTGTTCTCCGACACTCGACCGTCCCTGTGAAGAGGTCGAGGCAACAGGGACGAGGGGTTTTATTAGAGAAGTACGGCCTCCGACAACTGGCCCTGTTCTGTTCAAACTGTGGCTTGAGTGACTGAAAATGTCCCTGCATTTTAGAGGTTTGAATCGTGATCGCCTTGAGGACGGGTACTCACTCTGGGATGGAGTACTCGGCAGCCTTGATCTTCCGGAAGAGTTCTTGAGGTATGCTGTCGTAAAAGGGGAACTGGCCGTACAGCATGGTGAACAGGACCACGCCGAGAGCCCACATGTCACTGGGTTTACCGCGGTATGGCCGCCCTGAATACCAGAGTAAGAGGATTGGTGATGAGATCAACAAAAACGGAAGAAAAAAGAAACAAAGACATTTTGCTCCGTGTTTGTTTAGTGCAATGATGATTTTTGCCCTGTGTGACTCAGGGGTGATCAACCCCAGTTTGATTCCAGCCAATCTACTCTACGACTAATGATCAACAAGGAGAACAAACAAGAAATAAATATCTATAAATGAGTTTGCCAGTATTTTAAAGTAGGAAGAGTTGATATAATTCACATTAAATCAGCTGTGGCCTGGCTGTGAAGGGTGTGAGGGTGGAGCTTCATGGCTGTGCATGACCATAGGCAGTGTTGTTAGAGTCAGGCAGGCGGCAGCAACAGCAGCAGGCAATTATGTTAAAGCTTGTGACACACACACACACACACACACACACACACACACACACACACGGGGGATGGGATGGGGAGGGGAAGGGGGTAGATGGGAGTAGTTTCCCTCCAGTGAGTCATCAGTGCGTGAGTCACCGAGGCTCTGTTTAATTGTGCGCCTGTCACGTTATGCTGATATACACGCCCGAGTTCCAGCTACAGTTTGAACACGGTTGAAGGTGAAGAATTTCTGTGTGAGACGATCCTTGTACGTTGCGTTCGCCGTCCAGATGTGACGCTGTAGTTGAACGATCACATTCACTTTGTCTGAGGACGGCGGAGATGCGCCGCTACCGTTAAGCTTTGCAGCGCTCGTTTGTCAAAGAAATGTTTCTCACAAAGAGCTTCCTCTGTAGACATGAGTATAAAAAAAATAAAATAAAAAAAAAAAAAAGCATCATCACAGTGATTGCACAAAAAAGAAAAAAAAAAACAACAACTATTCCTAGCCTTTGCAAATCTGAGATTGCAACATATGTTCTTTTTTGTTGCCTAATTACCGGAAAAATCACACAACACTGACTGCGAACTTTTCTGCAGCCGTCTTTGAAAGATTCCCATCAGTCAAGCTCAAGTTCCTTTTATATATATTCCATTATTTAAAATATGCAAGAGCGTGGCGTTTTTCCTGTTGGTGCACTTGACGGTAAACCCGGTTTCACATCCAACAAGGGAAAGTCAAAAGCACCGAGAGGGCTTCTACACCAACGTTCTGTTTGGAGAGACAAAAACACAGGCAGCCCTATGTTCCCATTCAAGGCAGAAACGTGATGCGCTTTCGGACTAACTGGAAAGTAGTTTTCACGTACAGAAAGTGAGATCCTTCATGTAACACAAGGGTTTTTCACTCACCACTTAATACATCAGGGCTAATGTAGGCCGGACTTCCTCTCTGATCTTTCAGCAGGTCGTCTTCGCTCACCAGGTGCTTTCCCAAGCAGAAATTGGTGATGGTAATCCGGTGAGTCCTGCCAGCACACACACACAAACGTACACAAACACCTGATGAATACCTCATTTGTAATTTAACTTGATCAGAAACTTTAATACTGATCTTCACAAGCGCATGTTTCGCATGTCAAACACTGTTCACAAAATATGACATTAAAAAATAAATAAATAAATAAATAAATAAATAAATAAATAACAGGCTGCAGGGAGAATTCACTTGCATGCTTTGGTGTAACGGGTCAGTGAGCATTAAAAATAAAACAGTATCTCATAACTGCCAGATGCAGACTATACGGACAGAGTCGTGTTAGAAAAAGTCTATCATTTCACTACGCTTGCAGCAGCCAATCACAGCACACTGCCACTGACAATAAGAAGAATTAGACTGGCTTTAAAAGCGGCTCTAATGTAACGTGCAGACGTGGATGGAACACATGAGCAAGTCTCCACTCATTTATCCCTGTTGAATATTTATACACGTGCATACGGTTACCTTTGCATGTGTGGGAAAACGCTTCGTTACCTTTACATACATTGAATCACATTCTGCTTTGAGGTGCTTTAAAAGGAACATTGTTGAATGATTTTAGTACATTTTAACTTATTGATGGTGTGTTTTCAGTTTAGTGTTGTATGTATGGTTGTAGAAGTGAGTTTCAATATGCGTATTGTGTATATATTTAGTGTGGGTGCGTGGAAATCTCCATTATCTGTAACTTCTGCTGCCAGGATAGATTTTTAGCCTCAACAAGTCTCATTTCCTGGTTAAATAAAAGGTTAATAAATAATAAATAACTGCTTTATTTGTCATTAAGGTCAATAACCTCAAGAGTCTGCAGTAGTATGGGTTCGCTGCAGATGGTAATGTGTACTTTTCTTGTAAATGTGCTTATGTTTTTGAGCCCGCTTCTAAAAGAAGGGCTCTACATTAAGTAGGTTTATTATTATCAACCTCATCATTTGATCTGATAACCTTCCAAGGACGAGTCCAGCCCAGACACACTGGCGCTTCACGTTCTAAGAGCCACAGTTGTTACCAGCCGTGTTTGATGGTTTCTGTAGAAACAATGTGGCACTATAAGATTTTACTCTGACTCATCAAGGTAAATTTAGTTTACTTGTGGCAGAGTGAACCTTAACAGCATTAATGCTAAGGGAATACAGACTGTGCTGCAGCTCTGTGTTCTTTAGAGGAGAAGAGAAAATAAAAAAGCCACACTTTGACAAACATATGACTCAACTTGTGGCTTGGGATAATTGTCTCGATGACTAAGCCTGCTTGATGATGGGCTGGCAAATGAATATATAAAGCTCGAGAAGATTTAAAATATGTACACAAACTTGCAGCTCCCAGCGCACCCACACAATCACTCCCATGCTGAACACGCACACATGAAAATACACTCCAAAAGCACATGAGCGCACACAAAAGCAGCCACGGTCTGGAGCCTCAGTCCTCTCTGGATCACGCTCCTCACCCACATCCGCTTTCTAAAAAGCCTGAGGTCAACAGCTTCCCCTATTCTCTCTCACTTTCACACCCTGCTCGGTCGCACACTCACTGCTCCCATTACAGCGTCTGGAGCCCATTCCTGTCAAACACCCAATTCTCGACCAAACGCTCCGATCTCAATCTTCCCTTGGAACACTGAGTCCACATCATTTTTAACTACTTTTGCGATCCAACCTTTCGACTCGGCTTTTGTGATCTAAGTTTCTATATCCATACAGTGGCCTTGTGAAATGCACAAGGACGGATGGGAGGAACAGTGTGCAATGCTTCAAGGACCCTCGACATAAAAGCTTCCTTTATGGAGGAGTCTGTCCTTTTGTCTGTGTGCATCACGACCGCAGCTTCTATTCTTGTGCCGGAGATTGGGTAAATGAAATTGCATGTTTGCCTCGTGAGGCAAGGGTCCCTGAGGACTGAGGAGAGACCGCACCATCGCTGCTTCCTGGTCATGTGACCCGAGTAGTCAGGAAACCAGAAACCTAAATGGTCCCCATGACTCCCTCCCGACGACATTTTGCTGAAAATACACACAGCTGATGAGAAAGGAGGTTAAACATGGGGCAGTTCTACCGACACAAGCAGATTGCATTTCTGAGAACTGGTAAGAAGTGATGATCTGGAGGGGTTGAATTAGACCATACATCTATTGTGGTAAATTCTGTACAGCTAGCAAAAGATACTGCTGCATGATAACTTTTTCAGTGCTGTGCAGAACCCCCCCCCCCCCGAAAAAAAAATCCAACTTTAGGTTAAGAATGGATTACGGACTGGAAATGAAGACGTCTCAAAATAATGACAAACACTCTCAAAATGACTTTGTATCTCTAAATGACTAGAGATCTCAAAATACGGACTTAATATCTTAGACACAAAGAGAATTTCATTATGGATTTAGTTTTGCAAGATAGTGAATCACTGTAAAATTATGACTATTCTCCTAAAACAATGAGTAACTGTTTCAACATAAGTTAGTGTCTGAAATGATGTTTTGACATCTGAAAATGACTAGGCATCTCAAAATAATAAGTAACTTCCTCAAAAGAAGGCCTTAAAGGGCTCATATTTATCTAAACCCATTTTTATTCATTGTATTAGTTTTATTAGTAGTAGTTTTATTTGTGTTTTTGGACCCTAATAGTTCATACAGTTTGAATTTGAACCCTCCAGGTGCTGCAAAGTTAGCTTCATATTCATTTTGGTAAAAATCGAGTGGATTTCTACAACCTGTTTTAATTCCATCTTAATTTGTTACGTCTATTACTAGTTACATCACGACATTTGCACATAAAAGGTCAAGACTTGCAACGAACATTTCTCTGAGTACGATATAATTGTTTATCAACAGTTGTAGTTAAAACTGTAAATATGTCCAAACTTCGAGCCTATTCCCAAAAATGTTCAGTTGTTGGTTGAACGGGACAGAGCAGCACAGCCAACAACCTGGAGGGGGCGGGGCATGAAGTGGCTCATGTGCATTTAAAGGGCCAGCACTCAAAACTACTTTTCCGGTGTCATTACTAAGAAATAAGGTTGAAGATGGGACTGTGGAGTTGGATTAATGAAGAATTCACACCCAAGCAGAGCATTTACAGTTTATGTAGAGCACAGGGGAATGTTTGAAAATGAAGAATTCCATTAAAAAAAGTAAAAATATCAGTCCGTTAACCTGGAAGAGGTCTTTATGTCCATGGCTGTATCAAAAGATTTCAGTCATAGCAGCTCAGCATAACTCTCCACATCCCTTTAGATTGATTTATAACATCCTGCTTTCATAACAGCCTGCTTCTGCAGGAGGAAATCACATCATTCTTGCATAAACTGCTGAGCTTGTTGATGGCATCAGAGCATTTCCCAGAGAAATGACAAACAGTATGGGGGTGGAGAGAGGGGATTTTGGGATTGGCCTAGCCTTTAACTTGCAGTCTTTCCTGTACCGACTGTACATTTATAAACACGGAGGGTGGAGAACAAGGAAATTGCGACACATAAGAAGGTGGGAAAAAGTTAAAAGAAGTGACAGAGGAAAAGGTCACGCAGGCTGCAGGAAAGACTGAGGTGTTCCAAAAAAAAAAAAAAACACCAGTGAAAAGCGGAGTAGAGGGTAAATAAATGATGACGATGTGAGTGCATGTGCATTTGTGTGTGTGTGTGTGTGTGTGTGTGTGTGTGTGTGTGTGTGTGTGTGTGTGTGTGTGTGTGTGTGTGT
>JAQQZY010000009.1:9503754-9518130 GCA_030068375.1 Ostorhinchus rueppellii
ACACACACACACACCCCCCGCCATCTTTTATGTGTCCCCATGTAGCCTGTAGTCAATAGGAAAATCTAATAAAGAATGACAACCTAGCGGAGGGCTGGTGACAGTCATGCACTAAATAGTAAAACATTTGGCTGCAAGAATAAAATATGCATCAACGCATAAAAAGTTGACACCCTGTTTGTGGTGTTAAACTATGAGAATAAATGCAGACAAAAAGGGAAAAAAAAAAAACAAAAACAAGAGAGAGGACATGTTTTCTCCGGACTTTTCCACATTTGTTCATCTTTTCAGCTGGTTTGTGTGAACAAAATGACTGTTTGGAGCCGTCTGTGTAGGTTCTCATTTGCCCAGGTCCTTGTTGTTCTTTGTAGTTCTTCTCGGTTCAACTGGACTGGTTTAGCTCTTTTGAAAAGAGCTAAACCAGTCCAGTTGAACTGAGAAGAACTGCCAAGAAGATTGTTTGGAGCCTTTTGATCAATGGGGGGGTGTATAATCCTTAAATCCTTTAAGGTCTCCATCAAAAAAAAGTTCTATCCTTCCTGGAAACTAGTCACTTCACCTAATCTTACCCACCTATGGGGCAAACATGCACGGAAGGAACAGATGTATTCCAACCAGAAAGAAACAATCGGATTAAGTGTATACATGGTTATCGGGCGCTAATACTTTCCTACTGAACAGATTATACAAAGGTTTATATCGGGTCTTTTAATCTGATTGAAACTTCCTTCTGATTGGGCTGGATGTGGCCAGTCTCTTCCACCTGAGGAACTTTTATTCCGACAGGATGATTACTGACATTATTCATGGAACATTAAGGTTCATGTAAACACAGCTAATGTGTCCAGGTCTCAGTCTACCTGGAAAAGGCCGTGGTGGTGGACCACACCGTCCTGGTTGTGCAGTAAAGAAAGAAGAGAGTACTCCGTGTGCAGCAGCATCTTCCCCTGCCTCTCCTCCTGAGTCTCCCCGGCAGAATCCACCCGTTCTTCCAGTGTCAGGATCTGCCGTAAACCGCACAACAAAGCAAACATTAGAAGTCACAAGACAGCGACTCATTCAGGATCAAACAACAGAAAGAGAGCTTTAAGTATGAGAAGATTATCTTTAGCTTGGATACTAAACCCTTTAAATATGAAGTCATTTTCAGCTACTTAGATTTTTATTTTAAATCTATTGCAGAAGCCTGTTTTCATTACAACACATGTGTAGTAGTTAGAATCTGTACAGTGGAAAGGGCAAAGCTGCGGCTCATATCCCAATCTGAAGTAAACAAGCTGTGCAGCAGACACTGAGGCGCTGTAGTCATGGGTATGAGGGGAGGGCCATGCAGTGACTCACTACATGGTCGTAGGGGTTAAAAGTCGACATTCCAGGTGGGGCACTACCTTCCTCCGTTCCCTTCCCCAAGTCTACTGCTTTCTTGTATAACAGATACTGGATAGCCCCAATAAACAGATTGGCCAGCCATGGTTTGGTTGTTAGTGTCAGACTGAAACAGGGGGCCATAAAACAAACACCAACAAAGGAAGGTCAAAGGTTCGGACGTCTACTGGGACATAGGGACTTTGTGTTGAATGATATGCTAGTTTTTATTGAAGTTGGCACTTGAGTCATTGTTGCTGTAAGAAATAGCACCACCCAGCACGTGCGATCCATCAGACTTACTTTGAGCTGATAAAAGTCATCGGTGCCGTCCTTTCTGGCCAGACATTGCACTATGCTGGGAACTGGTGAGTTGCCCAGGCGAGGCCCTGCAAGAATAAGAAAATGTAACAGCTGCATGACCAAAAGGCAGGCTACATGCTGAAGTGTGTGCTTTCACTGCAACTCATTAAAGGCTGTATGTGCATGCCCCCATTAACACCCTTGGTGTAATGTTTTCCTTGGCACTCTGCATTTGCAAATAGTGGAGAGAGGTTTAAATGGAAGAGGAAAAAGAAATACATTTTCTGGGGGGGGTGGGGGGGTCACCTCACTCCAAAACAGAGTTAGACCTTTCTGGCCGATGTCATGGGGATCAGCAAAATTCCTCACATTCTTGTCTCAGGCGTGCATACACATAAAGACACCCCACAACTCACAAAAATGCCTTTCCAGATTTTACGCAAAGGCACAAGCTTCCAATATGGATAAAATCTGAACCAGTTATTTCTCATGGACGTTTGCATATTTTCAGGTAAAAAGACTAGTAGCTTCCTTACCGAGAATGAAAGGCCCAGCTCTCTTCGCGTTACTGCCAGAAATCCCAGGACATTGCAGCTTACTGGCCCTGCCTGATGTCTCTCCAGCCCCCCTCTCTGACAAGCGCCGCTTGGACATACTGGAGCTCTACGGCGAAATAAATCAGATTAGTAAGTATGTGGGATAAAGATATCCAAGCTACGAGGTTACAGCATACATGCTACTGCTAGGACACAAGCTGTAAACAATGACAGAAATAGCACGAGAAATGTTGAATTAAACAACGGTACATTTAAAAATAAAGCTAAAAACCGAGTCCCATAGCCGGGTCAACAGTACTAATGGTGTGAGAGTGAATGGAGGTAAACTTCAGGGCAGCTCCTCCCAGCCAATTTTAAAAGTCCCTCCCACACATTTACCAACACCTAAGTGTGTGAAGCCATTATAGCTCCATTCAGAATGATGGCTGCTGGCGTGAAGGCCAACACCTCAGATTCAATCTACCCAACAGGCAACGCGAATATTCCACAATCTGAAATGTAAATACTTAACACAATACCTACTACAGGAGTATGTAAATGCCAAGGGCAGCATAAAAACACAAGCATTTTCAATTCTCAGCACTGAAGCACATATCTATTTGTAGCTTTTCACATTGCTGTAGACATGGGTTTAGAAAATCCCTCCACTCTTAATCTGCATGTTTTATCTGAAAATCTGTACATGTGGCTTATCTATGCAGACCTTCCATTGAAAGGGCATGCGTGTTCTAACACGGCCGAAAAGAAGAAACACCAAGCCCTCCTTTTATGATAAGGAACTAGATTCACATGCCAGAAAAACTGTGACACAGTGTGACACATCATTACACAAACTACTTTAACCGCCACAGCAAATCTGCCACACAGAATTCACAGAGCCAAGAGCGAGGTATGCTTTGTTTACTGATACTAAGTTCCTATGTGATGAAACCTCTTCTTTTTCCTGTAACAGGGAAGTAGTGCTTTCAACTGAGAGAAATGATTCACCCTGCTGTCGTCCACAGTTTCAATTGGGAAGAAATGCTTAAATGTCCAGGTGATGACACCAATAAAGTCTGAAATGTTCCCCTGAACCCCTGAGAAACATCTCAGCTACTTAAAAAAAAGACTCAAAGACATAAGACCCACCAGAAAGAACACAGATAATCTTAAGTAGGGGAACTGGAGTGCATATTTCAGCTAGCTACACAAGACTGGTGACTCAGACTAATAAAATTTAAAGCTATTCATGAACCACACAGTAAGCAGCAAACTGATTAAGACCAATAACTTTAAATATATAATCCGCTTACGTTTTTAACATCACATATTTAATTTTTTTTTTTAGGTCGTTAATGAATTTGTGTTTCAAAAGTAACTGCGTGCCACTCGCCAGTTGGCGTTTTTGGGCAGAGTGGAGACAGGACAGTTGGCAGTCAGTATGCGCCGATATGAATTCTCACTTCCATGAGGCTTTTTGTGATCCTAGACAGCAGACAGTGTCATCATCATGTCTCTCGCCCATCTGTCTCCATCTCCACTAGTCATCACCCGCTGAGTCTGATGAGCTGAGGTTTTCTGACAGCATTTATGGCACAAGACGGAGTGACACCGGGTCACGCTGCCAATAGTAAGAGAGCATCTTACTCTTAGAACACTCCAAAAAAAAGCGCTGCATAATCATGTACTGCAATTCATGATGCCCCCAATTATTTCAAAATTTTCAGTCAAGCACAAAGTGGTTGCAAGAACTGACAACATGCATACAGCTCCGTGAGCTCTGCAAGTTGAATAATTAGTTTGCAGAGTGCCAAAAAGGCTGCTAAATTAGGGTGAATAATTAGACAAGATGCATTTCATTTAGGCTACGTTGATTCTCTCTATATTTAAATTTAAAGCCGGATATATTGTGCACTTTAGGGCTGTCCTAGACAAAAGATTTGAAAATGAAGCAGTGAATGTGATCTTCAGGGAAAAAAAAAAAAAAAAAAAAAAAAGTTGTCTTAACTTGCACATTTAGCCCTGATCTTACAAACAAACATCCTGGAACAAAACTGAGAAGAGATCATCATGTCACAGTGAAGTTGCTACAAGTTACAAGTACTCTTGGGGGAAAAAAAAAAAAAAAAACACTGCAAAACTATCACTTTCTCTGATTTTACCATTTACAGGTATGAGTAAAATGAACATTTTTGTTATATTCTTGAAACTACCAACAACATTTCTCCCAAATTCCAAATAAAAATATTATTATTTAGAGCATGTATTTGCAGAGCACGACACATGGTCAAAATAACAAACGGATGCAGTGTTTTCAGACCTCAAATAATGCAAGAAAACCAGTTCATCTTCATTTCTGAACAACACAAACTATGTTGTACCTTGGGAAAAGTTCAGACGTCAATATTTGATGGAATATCTCTGATTTTCAATGACCGATTTCATGCATCTTGGCTCTCCACAATTACTGTTGGATGACTTTATGCAGCTCCTGGCAGAGAAATTCAAGAAGTTCAGCAATGTTCCGTGGCTTGTGACCGTCCATGTTCCTCCAGAAGTTCTCAAAGTGGGTTCAGGTCTGCGGATGCTTCTGGCCATGACGGGGTCTTCATCTGGTGGTCCATCATCCACACCTTTATTGACCTGCTGAGGCCAGGAGCATTGTCCTGATAGAAGAACCAGCCTTCAGAGCTTGGGAACATTGTCAGAGAAGAAGTCCAGTAGTTTTCAATAGTTATGTTTTGATTCCAATTACTTTTGCAGTAATAATAGCACTTGTAAGAAGATAATGATGGCCATAGTAGTGGTTTTATACTTCTTAGATAAAACATGGATCAGGTGTTTATTTGGTAGAAAAAGGTGTGCTGGTGTTGGAATTCAACAGAGACAGGAATGAAATGGCTGCTATACATGCACACATGCTGATATCAAAGGAAATTGCCGTGGTCTCTTAATTTTTTCCAGAACTATAAGTCTAACCTCAAACTTTTTGTAAACTTTTTATCCCACGTTTGCTACTTTTACGGAGTCAGGACCATATCCACATGCTCCCTCTTCCTATTGACTTGTTTGTTTTTTTTTGGTTCATAGAAAATTCCACGATTGTAATATGACAATCATTAGTTTAGCTTCAATGTTTATAACTGTGGTGGCAGAGATAGACAACAAGCACGGATGGCATTAAATTTGTGTGTACATGCATTGTAACTGCCTAAAAATGTAATGCACGACTAAACAACACACACACACACACACACACTCATTCTACAGGCACATACACAGACAAAAACAACATTCTGATCTAGAAGTGAAATTCTGATTCCAGCTTCTTAAACATGAATACATCCAGGTTTCATGGCATGCATGATTTTGAACTTTGACAAAAACAGACCATTTTCTAACATCATAGATCAAACAGCTAAACTGTCAAAAAAAAAACAACAACCCCAAAATCAACAGATGAATCGACAATGAAAATAACTTGTTGGCTGCAGCCCTATACAGATCCATGGACATTCGACATGTATCACTAGACTGACTCATGGATGCAATTTGCTAAATAACATAGCTAATGGGTCCAAAGCAATTCATTTACCTTCTGTACAGTTATGGTAATACTGTGGAGTCAACCCCTGACACATCTTAAAAGCAAAGGTCAATGCAACCAACTAATGCACAATGACCTAAATGACATCAGCGTGATGACAGCACACAGCTATCCTATTCTGACACTGCTTCGCCTCTCTGCACAGCCAGTGATCTGGCAAGTAAGACTGCCTCTGCCTCTGACTGTACCAGAGGGAGGACAAGAACAGAAACAGCCTCTGAATCATATCACACAAAAGGAGGAGAGACACGCTGCCGGTGCCCACGAGAAATGTGGGCTCCTTAAATAGTATCAGAACAAAACAACCACGTAGGTGTCTCAAGATCCACCCACCAGACTCCACAGCCACTTTGTCTGGGTTTGCATTAACTGCCTGATTGCACAATCAAGGTGGACGAAGAAAGATTGAGGACACTTTAACAGGTAGCAAACATGAGTGGAGCAAAACCATCAGGAGTGACCATTAAGGCAATGAGATAGTATGATGTAATCCACAAAAATAAACAACAAAATCAATTACGGAAGAAGTAAATGAATTGGAAGGTCGTTTTGACTCTAAATGTGAACGATCAGTCAGTCATGTCATGCACATACCAGCCTGTCCTTACTATAACTGCAGTTATTGACTATATTACTGCATGCATTCACCATGTCCTTGACCACACAAATAATAAGTGGACACAAGGTCACACAGTCAGTCACCTGACGATAATAATTACAAATGCATACAGTCTGTCACACATTGTTTGGTGCCATTTTGAGTGCACAGTGTCTGGACACCGTTCAGCTCTGGCAGTCAGCGACCAGTGAGTAAACCAAGAGTCGCAGAGTAAAACGCTGACGTTATAGCTTGCAACTTGTGCAAAACCACTCCGCAGACAGGTAAAACTTGTGAAGGACGGCGCTTCGGACCCACAGACATTTAAAGAGACTCGTTAGACCACGTAATACAATGTGAGTTAATACAGACACGTCTTACTGTGGTGAATATTTAGCTAACCACACACACTGTAAGTTAGGCGATCATGTTTAGACCAACACGGTTCAAAACAAACTAGAGTGCAAACACTTACAACAAAGCTGGGTGAATTCCTCGGCTAAAGTCGCTGCCACAGCAGCAGGCACACCGGCCACACAAAGGGGCACACAACACAACAAGGAGTTGTGCTTTCGATGCAAACTACAGACAGCAGCCCTTAGCTCGTGCGCTACAGCTTCAGCCTTTATGTACCACAGAGGTTTAAATGCCATTGCTGGGGAGCTAAGTGTGCTAACAAACCGAAGGCTAGTGAACAGCCGGGAGGCCATTTAAACAAAGTAGGTAAAATTACAGCTGGCTAGCAGTGCCAGACAGCTAACGTAGTCGCCACCTCGCTTACCTCGAGCCAAAACCGCCGGGTAAAGTCTGCGTCGTCTCGTTAAACCATGGACATTTCTTGGGTAAACGCTGTGGTGTGTGCGCGGGGCTCCTCGCTTAAACAAGAGCGACCACAGAGGGTTGGTTTCGGGTTGTTTAGCCTGTGTTGCCGAAATGAGCAATTAAGGAAAAGCCTCCGCTCTTCGCTGATCGCATCTTTCCACAGCGACAGCACCACCTGACAACGGAAATGACGCACACACTCATTTGATTGACAGCTGCGATCCACCAATGCCGGGCTCCGTGTGTTTTTTCTTAGTAAATGGTTGCGCATTGATGATGAAATTCTTTGCATAATAAAAGTTGCTAAATGCTCCAGCATTACATCATCGTTTTCTGGAAGGAAATTATTTACAAACTGGAGTTCGCGCTAGAAGACAAAACAGCGTCGACATTAAATATAACCTAATGACTCACAGATAGACATTATATCAACACCTATTTCACAAATCCGTAATATTTTTGGTATTTGTGAGTCAGAATCTCCTCCTATCTATATCTAGTGAACTGATACTTCTGCTGCTTCACAGTGCCACCAGTTCAACCCACTAAAAATAATTTTCCACTCACTTACTCAGCAAGTATGATTTCGAGTGACATTTATGAAAAGCCCACCTATATTCCCAAATTAGACACCCTGATGAAGATTAAAATCCACCCACATGTCCTAGTTTCTAACAGGTGGGCAGGTGTGACAGAGAGGGCAATTGAAATGGCAGAGTTTGTTCTGGGTTGCACTAGTCTTCCTGCTTGACTCAGCAGTGCATATGTCCCCAACCACATGAAACACTTGTCAGCCTGTGGCTTCACAGTGTCCTGCCCACAGTTTTTAAAGAGGAAACGGAATCATAAAAATGCAGGGTCTGCCAGTGAAGTGTCTCTCAATAGTTTAGTTTTTTTGGACATGTTTTGAGAAACTTTTTGCCACTTGGTCAAGTTTTTGTAATAATGCACCTGCCTAAAATATACTGTACAAAATAGAAACAGCAGTTTGTGACATTTATGAAACGTATATAGGAAATTATTTCACAATAGCATGGGTTCATAATATATAGTTACCCATTTAAATGAAAAATCATAATCTTATGTTGTGCTATAGACTGCGTCTTCATCATATTAACATCCTTGCAGAATGTTTTGCAGATGTATTTGTTTAGTTTTTGTGACCCAGGTAAACTCCAGAGCACAGTCTATCAGGATGACTGGTTCAAGTTCTGGTTTCTGTTTGTTTTGCAGGAAGGTTTGTATCCTCAGGGTGCGTAGTGTTTCTAGTCTCTGCTTTGCCAAGATTATTGGGAAGACCTCACCATAATCCTCCTCCCCCAGATCAATTCAGAGAATTGTCTCAGCATGTTTTGCCTGCATGGTATGCACCATGTTAATGTGTATGTGTGTGGATGAGTGGAACTGACTGAGGGAGTGCAGACTCAGTCTCATTTTGACTCGTCTGCACACAAATCTCCTGGGCACAGAAAACTGTTACCACCAATTCTCATCATTGTATTCTGTTCTCAATGCAGGTCTTAGCTTGGGGTTGGACTGAGTGTAAATGTGGATGATACACAAGCATGTTGCATTTGGGACTGATTTGGTGTTTAAATGTATCCAATGAAACACATATTTTACATTTAGGATTAAAAATGTACTGAAGAAAAATTCCAACAACTATTCTGTGATTGAAAAAAGCAGAACTGCACCACAAAATGCATTCTAAGAATGTTCATGTAAGTCAATTTGGACACACCGCTGTGCAGTACAAAGGTGTGACAGCTCCACCTAGAGTCATATCTACTCAACTACAACAACCTATTACACAGGACATGTCATTATTAACACTCCATTGCATCACTAGGCAGACCACTCATACATTTTGTTGAATCGTAATTCACCTATTTATTATAAATTCTGCATTGTACATCCAACATTTTAACAATTGCAGCAGTATGCACTTGTCCTATACACAGAAAATAATACACTGAAATAAATATAGTATGTAATAAACAATAGTTCAAATTGCATTAATATACAGGTGCTCGTAAATGAGCACATCTCTGGGCTAAAACTCAATAAAGACATGACTGAGGTCTTGAAACATTGTAGAGTATGACATCTTAGTTCCTTTTTTCAAGTTGCTCCCATTACAGAATGTAGGTAATACAATGTGATGCAAGATAAACACATGAACTTTACTTAATCAAGAGCACTTGGGTTTTATTTGATTCCCCTACAGTAACATTACATAATGTGTTTGTTAAAAAAAAACAGAGGAATCTAACAAACTCTACCTGGTCAGTGTAAGGAATGAACATGGACATTTGGAGTGTTTGAAGATCTGAAACTGGTGCGTTATCAACATTAAAGAGAAACGAGCTGTGAGAAAAGGGATGGTGTGTCATCACAGTCAAAGTGACACTTCAAATATGCAACATGTCGACATTATTGAAACAGCACAGACGCATGTTCAACACACTGACGCCTACTGTATGTCTTGATTCACTGAAACTGTTAGTTTACAGGAAACATATTAATACAGCCTATTATAGCCTGAAGCTCAGCTCCCCACACATCCTCTGTTGTGAACTACGCATTAGCAGTCGGAAATTTAACCAACCGGGACACCTGATTACATCTGCATTTCAAAAGCACCCAAAGACAAGGTAGTGGCTGCATGTGAGGTCGCTGCAGCGTTTGGCAGGTGTGGACAGCAGACGGGTCTACGTCAGAGTGGACTGTTGACTGTGCATTTTGCTCCATCCCTGTGGGCCTTTCTGCTGGGGGCTGACCGTATCACAGACCATCCATCATAGCCAGAAGGTCATCTCCTTTGCTGCTGGCACTGGGAGACTGATCCGAAGATTCTGTAAACTCTCCCATGATCTTAGCCAGTTCAGCATTGGCATGCTGGTCCTGAAACACAATGACATGGAGTATTAATGTCAGAGAGACTGTAGAGGAGACATAAATAGTCATAGTTGTGCTTTTCAGGATTTCTGCAACAATAACACTCAATGCAATTCTTCCTTCATTACAAATGCATAAGAATTACGTAAAAAGTAGGAGCAAGGAGGAAGTTTTACCTTTGTTGCCTGGATGTTTATGACTCCATATGAGAGCTCATCAGGTCTTGATATTAATGCCTCTCTGTAATAAATGAACAACATAATGTCAGTTGTGAATCATCACTGAAATATTTTTTTTCCCGTAGGCAGCATGTATTTGATGCAGCATTCATGTTCTGTCACAGAAACAACTCACTCTTCTTCTTCATCTGTAGCGAAGAGGTTGACTCGGAAGCCGTTGTCTGCATTTCCAGGTTTTTGAACTTCTAACCCTCCCATTAACCTGGCCAACAGGTTCAGTTCCTCTTTAGCCAGGGGGTTGGGAACAGCACTAACCTGTTGACATATGATGACCATTGTAAGTGGTTTTTACAAGGAACCAGCTTTAAAGATGTCATTTTGTTAACCTCATACCATTTCCACTTCACTCACCTTTGTGTGCTGAGCAGAGTTTTTAGATGTGCCTGACATGTGTGTTTCCACAGGGCGGCTTACGCTGTACCTGATTGAAACAATGAAAAAGAACACTAAGGGTACTTGAAGTCCCTGAGCATAGTGACAAAGCATCAGGCCTTAGAAGGCACACACACTATAACACAAAGCCATGTTCATATCAGGGTTTCCAGTTGCTTTTTTTTGTTTTGTATATTCATTCATTCATTCATTCATTCATTCATTCATTCATTCATTCATTCATTCATTCATTCATCTTCTATCCCCGCTTNNNTAGATAGATAGATAGATAGATAGATAGATAGATAGATAGATAGATAGATAGATAGATAGATAGATAGATAGATGCTACATAAACAGTGCACTTGAATGAAATTTCATGGCATGATTCTCGAAACCGCTATAAAAAATAAATACAGTTGTCAAACATTCCACCTCAGTTGCAGCATAATATAAAAGTGCTGTGTGGAAAACCTGTAGATGGTGACCTCACTTACATTTTAATGGGTGATGCTCAGTTTTTATTTAGACACAACTGTTTGGTTTGCTCATTCACAGCTCTTCACCAAACAGTCAAGCAGACTAGATTGTGTTTTCATCTCTTTTTCAGTCTGGGTCTTATGCTTGCTTTGGTAAAATAGAGTTAATATTCAAACATGACTATCAAGTTTTACATTTGTTTGGTAAAATAAATCCAATTCCGCCAAAGAAAACTCCTCCTTTGTGTATAAGTGTCGCTGTTGTCTTACATGTTTGTGCCTAGTTTGGTGACCCTGTCTCCAAAAATCTCAAACGATCCCTCCCGGAGAGGTGATGTATAGTTTCCGCCGTTATTGAACTGCAGTCTGCTCACCTCCTCACCCGTACAGCTAAACATCCTGAAATGACCACAGACAAAAACCGTTACACAGCAGTTTGTATGACTTTTTTTCTATTTCTGTTATCCATGTTGAAAGGCCTTCCTTTTAGCAGCACACTTAGGTTCTCTGTTGCTGTTAATATTTTAACAGCGCTGAAACTCTGATTGCCTACATGTGATCTCCTGTTTCCTTGATGTATTGAATGTTTCACTGCGTCCACATGATCCTTACGTAATTCAATCCACGCTAAACATACAATACATCTAAACTTAGAACGTAAATGACTTGCTGAAGAAAACCTCTGTAATGCTATTAGCTGCAGACAGGCCTACTTAACTTACAATTACAGTGCCTGGGAAAGATCAGCAAACATACAGTATGTGACAAAGAGAGTAACCACTAAAGAACATAAAGATTAACAAAAGAAACACCGGGCAAGGAAGTTGTTTATTTTGAGTCTCCGTTATCTATATCTGTCTTCTGAGTACAGCAAGTGAAGGTGTGTGAGATAACAGCTGTATGTGTACCTTATTAATCCTGGGATTTGTGTACCATAGGGCACAGGGCCGCTGGTGGGAAGTACAAAGCGGCCATTAGAGTTCTGTACTTTGTCCTTAAGAAAAATAGACACCTGACATGAAGGAAAAGACAGAAACAGCTTGTTAAGTAAATGCAGCTCAAAATGAAAGGAGTCGGCTCAACAATATACAGGGTGCATCAGAAAAAAGTAGACTGTCAGAAAAAACAACACAAAACTAAAATGTGAAGATATTCTGGTCACATGTGTTTATTGACCATGTGATTCTCCAATGATCGACACCAGTGTCCTGGGTCAGTTTTGATACCTCAGTGAACAACACTAATTTGAATTGTGGAAAATAAAAGTCTTTTCTGCATGGAAGTGTAAGAGCTAACATGAGATTTGTCGCAATGGATGACATAATAGTGCATCTAACCCAGCGTTCTCTATCTGTGGGGCGGGGCCACCAGAGGGGGTGCGAAGGCTTGTCAGAAGGGACAATGGGATCCCACCTGAGTGTTTTTTTCTTCTTCAGGTTAGAACACAGGTGACAAACATGCGGCCCGGGGGCCAAATCCGGCCCGCCAAAGGGTCCAATCCGGCCCCTGGGATGAATTTGTAAAATGCAAAAATTACACTGAAGATATAAAAAAAAAATCAAGGATATTAACTCATTCACTGCCATTGACGTGTTTTGACGTCATTTCAGAGCCGAACGTTGTCTGCCAATGATGTGTTTTGGTGGCAATTGGCTTTTATTGGGGGGTTGCTAGGAAACGACCTGGCGCAACTTTGAGGAAGTATTTAGCGCTCAGGCATTTTGGGTGAAAGCACCCTGTGTTCTGAGGTCAATAACTTGAGAAATGAAAAAGCTGGAAACAAAATTTTTTTCCACATGAAAGAAGAGACTTTACACTTTATTTTGATGGGTGCCATGTTTATGTAGTCCTAGAACTCAATATTTTGTGAGTCTTGAAAAATCAGTCAAAATGCTCTAAAACGCCTGGCAGCATGGGGGTTTCTGTTGTGAAAACGCCTGGCAGTGAATGAATTAAAATCATTTTAGGTCAAGTCAATCTAAAGTGAGTCAGACCAGTAAAATCCTATCATAATAACCTATAAATAATGAAAAAAGGGGGAAAAAAGGGAAAATTACACATTACTATTACTAAATTACTAATATTCTGCCTGTTATTTAATGTTTTGTGTATTTCTAGATCCACTGTGATCTGTAAGTTGTGACGCATATGTATAAATGATAAACTAAGGTGTAATATTGTTACAATAGCACTTATTTTTCTTAAGAATTTTCAGGTTGTTTATATTTGTTCATGTTATACTCAATTACGGTTTGCAGATGTAAACATTTTCATTACAGAATTTGACTTGTTTCACTCAAAAACATAGAGAAAACTTTGGAGTTGGCATTATTGATCAGTTCTTATCCTATTATTTAATGAAATGAAAATGAAAAATGAAGCCACTGATATTGTTAAAATGTTCATTGTTATCAAAATGTGTTTGCTGTTCTAAAAAAATGCAGCTTTTTTGTCATAGTTGTAAGATAATTGTGCATTTCCTATTTTATTTGCAAATATATTGTCTCAGTAGTCTTGTTGAGTTTATTTGTATTGTTCAAGCCAAAATGGAAATTCTTTTTTAATTTGCACACCAAATTATTCAAGGAAAAGCAAAAAGGATTGTTACGATATTGATGTTTCTTTCAATAAAAGTTATAATTGCACCAGTGTTATAATGTTGTTGGGGTTGAGGGGGGCCTGGAGATTTTTGGTCCTCCAAAGGGGGGCCCCAACAGAAAAAGATTGAGAAGCACTGATCTAACCTGTCAGATACACCATCATGGCAAATACAAGGGGTTAGTGCCGTTAGTGAGGGTTCTTTTAGCTTGTTTTTGAGCTGACCCTTTGAAATTTGAAACATTTCAGTCAGCATGCGGAATTCATTGCATCATCCCAGCTGAAGTGGAACTCCTGAGGCTAGACGGGGGCATGATTACACGTACCGTCACAGATATGATGAGGAGGACACAAATTTGCATGTCAAGGAATGGGGCCCTATGTTGAAGACTAAATGTGCTGGAATCCTTCCACTAATGCAGTGGTTCTCAATTATTTTCTCTCAGGCCCCCCTTTAGAGGACGAAAAATCTCCAGGCCCCCCTCCCCCTCAACCCCAATAACATCCTAACAGTGGTGCAATTATAACTTTTATTGAACAAAACATCAATATCATAACA
>JAQQZY010000009.1:9764081-9776333 GCA_030068375.1 Ostorhinchus rueppellii
AACCCAACATGTAGATGGTTGTATTTTAGCTCTACAGTAGTTCTGTCCTTTGAAGTTTTTATTCTATTTTCAGCTGTGTCCGCTCAGAAGAGTCTGGAGTTGGAAGAGTAGGATATTTAATGTCAGTTTTGTTTTAGTTTTTTGTCTGGTTGGTTGATGTATCTATATAAGATTTTGTCAGAACCAGTGCATTATTTGGAAAATAATAATAATAATAACCAGAAACTTTTAGCAAAGTTGCATTGACCATTCATTCATTCAAGATGTTTTTTTTAAGGTAATTATGACATTTAATCAATATTTTAGCTGTGAAACAATTCAACTGCAATGATAAACAAAACTCATCTCTGAAATGGAAATTTAAAAGAAACTATAATGTTTTGACTAAAACTAGACTAAAATACCTTGAGTTCTCATTTGACTAAAACACGACTAAAATGTTGGGACTTTTAGTCGACTAAAACTAGACAAACAAAAAATGACACGTGAATGATTAAATATGACTAAGACTAATAAGGAACTTTGACACAAGACTAAGACTAAATTGAAAAATGGGCGACAAAATTAACACGGCTCTGTACTCCCATTGATGGAGTGGAGCTTCATCGAGTAGACGGTCACACAAGATCAAAGTCAGAGATCAGGCCCGATTTGAGTTGATTATAGGACAAAATAAACCCTGAGCTGAAATCTGCAGAAACAACTGATGTTTTTGCTCTGGGAGACCACTTTTATATGTAAAACGTAGGTTGAGTTTGAACTCTAAACGTACCCCATTTTCCTTTTTTATCATATTTTGAACATTCTAGTCGTGTCAGAAGCCCTCCTTCTTGGCTTCATTCCCAATAGGGTACATTTTTACTGGTGTCTGTCTGGATTGAGCAGTGTATATATACATATGCAACTATGTCCCAGTATTAGTTTATCATTTATAAATGTGTAATATATCCCTAGAATGTCCAAAATTTCCACTAACATGTTCTTTTTTGCCAACCATGTTTCCAAAACTTTCCATGGGCACAGGTAGGGAGCTTATGTTCAAGGAGAGAAACAGAGGAGTAAAAGACAACATAAGCTGTTCTACCTTTCATGTTACATTATTTGTATATTTGGTATTAATGTATTCTTGTCCTAACATTAGAGAAGCTGATGATTATGTAGAACATTTGCAGACAAATAACATTAGAGCAATACCTTGTTTGAATAAACACTTTGGCATAAACAGCACATCTCTGGGGGCCACCATTGCTGTTTCTCGGGCTACGTGACATAAGAGCTCGGAACTGGGAGCTCTTCGATCTAGTCCAAATTCACGGGTGGGAAGTCACAGTTTTGACTGCCATTCCAATGCATTTTCACCAGTGGAAGTTTGGAAGAACAGGAGTTAAAAGGTTGCCTGGATTGCAGCATTTAAGTATTATTCTGTTTGTTATTTTCGTTACTTTGATTCCCCTCCTGATTTCACTTATTTTACGTTTTTGTATAAAAAAAACCCCTCAAATTGCAGTTTAACCCCAGAGCACTATCGCCGGGTGATTTTCACCCAAGCAAATGTATTTGTATGATTTTCAATATGTTGAGTTTGTCTGAGTGTCATGGAGTCTGTACCTTCAACAGGGAAGTCTCACATGTTACAGGAATGGGTGGAGCAAACCCCAAGTTTTCAGTATCTTTTTTTTTTTTTTTTTTTTTTTTAGGAATTCTTTGTTCTCGAATTCCTAATGTTTCAGTAATTTTGAAGTGTTCCAGGGTAAAGAATAGTGAATCAGATTTTCGTAGCACTTTTCTGGACCCCCAAATTTAGTGGGACTTGAACCACCAACCCTTTGGTTAATGAACAACCCTTTCTACCTCCTGGGACATGGCCGCCCTGGTAGTTTGTGTGATTGCTGGTCATTTCTTTTTTAACTTGCTCCTTTTGTTTAAGGGACACGGAAGGAGGGGACTCTAACGTCATGTTTGCGTCTCGGTAACCTCTAGGCAGAGCGTAACATTAGTTCCATGAAAACATTTGGACAAACATAAAACCTAAATGCTGATATTTCAACTGTATTACTCCCATGGAAGTGCACCTTTTCCAGGAAAATAAAGCTATGGCGTGCCCTTGGCGTTTTTGATTGTGTGTAAAACCTGAGTATGTCGACTCTTCAACCGTTTCCCCCTGTGTTGTCCATCTCTCAGCTGTCTGGTATGTGCGCTGTGCTGCTCCTGTTAACTGCTTGGAATAGCAGTTTAAGTGGAGTGTCAGAGCCCACAGCAAAATGGTTGCCATTCTTCAGGAGGAAAGCATGTGGCACATAGCATCATTAAGTGGATGAGACCCTCAAGGTGATGTAGGCAGTCTGCATGATACTCTTTTGTACCATCAATTCTGCTTATGGAACCTCTTACCTCCCAATGGCGCCGTAATCTATTTTTAATATTTGCAGGATAAGTGCACTCACAGACATTCTTCAAGGAAATGCATGATTTTTACCATTACACAATAAAAAAAAAAAAAAAAAAAAAAAAAAGGATGTACATGATGTTCTTTTCAAGGTAGTACAGTAGACAGAGGAATAAATGTACGCGTCAGATTTCAAAGACCTTCCACTTTATTCACTGTATTCTCTCATAGATACAATTGGAGATACTTTTAAAAAAACAAAAAAACATGCAAATGATGAAAAAAAAAAGATTGTCTGGGTATTGGTTCTTTTATGTTAGATATGTGATGAGAATACCCAGTGGCAAGCGACAGTTATTTTCTCAATTTCTATACTGACTGCAACAATAATGACTTCATGTCCATGTCCGTGAGTTGCCTTGACAAAAAGAATAGCTGATCTCAGGTAGGATTATTTCAGAAAATAAGCATAGTCAGAAATAGAAGATACATTCCTCATGTCTTATGATCTGCAAGATAATCCTCACAATTAAAAAACAACAACAAAAAAGACACTTTTATAAGGGTTGGAGTATAAAAGCTGGTATTAAACGTGAATATTTAAATATAACATGTCACCACAAGATTCCAACTTGTGATTTTTGATATCAGAAAATCAGGAGTGGCGTTGACGTAAATACACAAGTGTTACCAGGGTTCTCCCCAGAAATTTATAGTATCCCCAAAAATTAAACATATGGCATCCAACTGAGTGGACATTTTTGTAAATCCATGAAAAATAGGTTCATATAAATGTATTAGTATTGTTTTGTAATGGAATGAAAAACAATCAGAAAAAAAAAATCTGGATTTAGGTTCTCATAATTCATACATGAAAGGGTTAAAACAACATTTTAAATATCTGCATCAGCAAAACTGTTGGTTGAATTCATACCAAACTGGGTTTATAGATTAGCAGTGACCCGGAATAAATGTCATTACATTTTGGTAAAAGTAGGTCAAAGTTCAAATTTTTAATGAATTTTTGAATCTTTTTTCCCCTCCTATTTACTTATAAAAGGCAAAATTGTTCCAATTTACTTCAAATTTGGCACATTTATAGAGACAGTTGATATGCTGACATCAGCACACACATAGACATGATGGCATCAGCTGGATCGATGCCAAAATAAAATACAATCCATGCAAGGGGTGGAGCTTGTGTCTGGCACCACTTGTTAATTTGTGTTTTCACAACACAAAATATCAACATGGAGCATCATACGACTATTTTATTGTTTTATATGTGGCATATTTACTTTTGCTTAGATGACATCTTTTATTTATTTAGTCCAATTTGTAGAAAATTGACGCTTTCTTAGAATAAGTCATTTTTAAAGATTTTTCAGGAAACACAAAAAACCGAACCATTTGTTGAATATATGATATTTACTAACAATTTTGATCAAAACAGTTAAAACAACAGATGCCTATTGACATACAAACACCAAGGGAGACAGTTGATATGCTGACATCAGCACACGCATAGACATGATGACATCAGCTGGATCGATGCCAAAATAAGCTACAATACGTACGAGGGGTGGAGCTTGTTTCTGTCACCACTTGTTATTCTTTTATTGTATTTTTACTGTTGCCATGTTGCTGCTGCACTACATCTATCTATCTATCTATCTATCTATCTATCTATCTATCTATCTATCTATCTATCTATCTATCTATCTTAAATATTTATAGACATTAAATAAAAACAGTATAAACACAATATGAACATACAATATAAAACACACTATAAGAATATTTACAACATGTAAAAAAAGAAAGAAATGTAAAAACTCTACAGTGGAATGTAATATTTGTGCAACATGAAATATTGAATTAATAGCATTTTCAGCAGCATCCAGGCTATAATCTTTTCAAAAATCTGCAAAATAATCAGAATGAGGAACTGGTTGATTCATTCATAACATGTGGGATTAGTTTTTCCTTCCACTTACAGCCCTTAAACCTTTGAGCCTTACATAAATAACCTTAATGCTACTTGGCACAATACCTTTACAATCACGATCCAAGGTAAATGTTCCCACAAACTCTTTACAGTCTTTCTTTAGGGTACCGTCTGAATAGTATGAGGTATTTAAAGAATGTTTTCTCAGTGTCAAACCACATGACCTCGTTCTGATTCACCTTCTCTCATATGCACATAAGACTGGAAAAAACATGTAAACAGTAGAGGGTAACGCAAATCTGAGTTTTAGCATACACTACGCATGTTTGTAGACGTAAAATGAAACTGATGATACTGTAAGGCTCAGTTGGTAATTTGTGTTGAAGAAATGTGGGGATTAATGGTGAGGTGGATTCATGTTACAGGGAATAAGTTAACTCATGTAGTTGTTTAAAATATATTGACAGTGTTAAAGGTGGGGTCTGAGATGTCTTCCTGGAGCAGTTTTTACTATATTGCTAAAAATCTCCTTCACACCCTGATTGCAAACAATTAATTAAATGCTCTGACACAAAAATTGAACGTTTTAGTCACTTGTGGGACCGACAGGACTGAAAAAACAACATCCAATCATTTTGAGCGCCCACTCGAAATGATTGAACAGTGATATGTCTATCAAAGTCAACTGCCATTTGTCCCTGCCTCCTTCACCTTCTGCACTCACACCTATTCAGGCATGAATTGTGCGTCCTTAGAAACTTGGAGGTCCTACCGAGGAAACTGAGCCAGAGCTTGGATAGCTATATTAGCTAGCATACAAAGTTAAAATAGGTAGACACTTGGAAAGGTGGCAACAACGGGTTGTAAATGTAAAAGTGTGTTAGAGAAGGAAGGCTACTGCCAAGAAAAAGGCTTTAGAAGAGCGGAGGAGAGTGAACATCTGTGTGGCATATGAGCGGTGACGTCAACTGAAGGACCGGAAAGAGCTGCAGAGTGTAGGTAAGATAACATTATGTTTTTATGATTTTTTTGCGTATTCATTGGTTTCTGGCATTATGTTGTCATTTTAACAAATATCCAGTCAGTTAGAGGATAACAGAGGTTAAAGCTAACTTTAGTGGCTGCTAGCCTGACATCAGTCTGACAGTTAGCTGTTCTTGCTAGCCCCAGATTACTTAGAACACGTATCAAAATAACAAGTGAAAAGTCCAACCTCTAGTCTCATATACTGATAAATATAACATGAAACAATGTTTATTGTTTAGGTTCATTAGGATTTTGTCAAGTATTTTCTTACCTGTGAATGAGCCATGAAAAAAGTTAGCGTCATATAGGTCTATGGTTACGTGAACGTGAACCTTCAGGAACGAGCACTGTGCGTTCTGGAGACTGGAAGTGTGGCTTCGGGAGCAGGGGGGGGGGAGGGAGGGGTTGGGGTCTGAAGAAAGGGGTTTGGACTTTTGAATTGTCTCTTTTCAAAATGTAGCCTGTTCGGGCCGTTTTTCTAATATCTCACACCTCTCTTAACCATTTACATTTGTTTGCAGAATTAGTATTTGCTCTTTTAAATGTTTTCTTTTGTAGAATCCAGGCAGCTATGATAATCTGTTGAATCTTACTTTCTAGATCACTTGCATTTCCCGATCTAAGTACTGCTAGCCCCTGATTGGTTAATTCAGTCATGTGAGGACGTGTCAGGAAGTGTTGTGGCGGTAGTGGTCGTGTGTAAGAAGTAAAGACTGTTCAAGAAGAAATCTTTCTCCGTCCTGCTGTCTCAGTTTGATAAAGAGTGAACCATTAACCACCAACGAACCCTACAACAACACTATAAAAATGCTGTTTTTCACAATTAACCTTCTCTTTTACGCCTGTGTATCATATGTCTCTATTGTATCGTATATAAAGATGGATGAGATTGGCTCCTCCCACAATATAAACATGAATTCTCAAAGTACAGATTGTGTCATGTTTCCTCTGAAGAAATTTGGGTAAACTAAAGATGTGTAGATACGATAGTTCCCCAATGAATAGTTTGTTTACTCTACACTTCTGATGGATTTTTGACACTGAGGAGTCATTACAGCTGTCAATCAACCATTTTTATGCCCTTAAATAAGTAGTTATAAACCAACGGATGAGAATTATGACTACTGGAAGACTAATGTGATGATGAAATGTATCTCAAAAGACAGAAATCACCTTTTGTTTCTCTAACTTTCATAGAGAGCTGAGGTACTCTGAGCCCCATGGAACTTAATATTAGCAACAACAACAAAAAAAAGAATCCAGTGCTATCATTTAGACATATATTTGTCTATTTAATATGTTATTTTACCAGTCAAAAAAGTTGTGCTATAGTGGTATACTGAATAAAATAACACAATTAACTCAATGGATGACATCATTTGTTGATATTTATTACCTTGTTCTTCTACACTTTTAACTCGACCAACAACTGAGAACATTTGGGTCTTTAACCTGGATTTGTTTGTTCCAAACATGTGAAGCATAGACGCTGAACACAGCTTCTCCATGTCTGGTTCTGACTCTGGGAACTGATAACAGACCGGATCCAGATGATCTGAGGGGTCTGGCAGGTTCATACCTGGTCAGGAGGTCACTGATGTATTTAAGACCTAAAGCATTCAGAGCTTCATAGACCAGGAGCAGAACTGTGAAGTCTATGCTCTGACGGACAAGCAGCCAGGGGAAGGACCTCAGAGTTGGACTAATGTGGTCCACTTTTTTGGTGTTGGTGAGGACTCTAGCAGCACAGATCTGGATGAGCTGCAGTTATTGAATTTTTATACCAGCGCGTTTAGTCAAGGGGATCCATGGGTTCTGGATGAGGTCGTTTTTATGCTGTTGTATATTTGTGCATGCTGTACCACATTTGTCCAGTAGTCACCGCCAGAGCATTCTGGCCCTAGCAATGTACTAGTATTCAAAAATTAATAATAATAATAACTAGAGAAGCACTCAGAAAGCGCAGACCTCCGCAAAGGCAGTGTTTGTACTTTCATCCACTAGATGGCACTGGTGATCCGGATCACCAGCAAAATCTAATCATATGTAGGATCCCCCATTTCTGACAATCTGTGAAAATTTCATGAAAATCCATCCACAACTTTTTGAGTTATCTTGCTAACAGACAGACAGACAAACACTGGCAAAAACATAACCTCCTTGGCGGAGGTAATATTAATGATAGGGTGACATGGTGGTTCAGTAGATTGCACTTGTGCGTCACAGCAAGAAGGTCCTGGGTTCATTCTGTGTGGAGTTTACATGTTCTCCCTGTGTCTGTGTGGGTTCTCTCTGGGTACTCTGGCTCCACCCACCATCCAAACACAAGCACTGATAGGTTAATCGGCTATTCTAAATTTATTTTTTGTTTGTAAGCAACATAACACAAAAAGTTATGGATGGATTTTGATGAAACTTTCAGGATATGTCTGCTCTGGTTTTAAGGTAGTGTGTGTACTTTCCTCCACTAGATGGCGCTGAATGACCTCATATGCAAATCTGTGCTGCCATGCCCTATGTCACAATGATAAAGAATTCTTTAAAAAGTTCCTGGATCCAGACGGTGATTCACAATGCCTCCAAAATTGAATCATCTCTTCCTTGACCCAGAGTGGACATACCCTGAAAATTTCATCAAAATCCGTCCATAACTTTTTGAGTTATGTTGCTAACAAACAAATAAACAAACAAACAAACCCTGGCAAATAATATAACCACCTTGGCGGAGGTAATAATAATAATAATAATAATAATAATAATAATAATAGATTAGATTTATTTCAGACTTTTCTATGAGCTCATACTCACAGCGTGGCCAGGGGATCCATTATTCATTCACTCACACATTCACACTCTGGTGGTGGCAAGCCCCTCCGACCACCACCGAACATTCATACACCTTATACACCTCATGAGTCCCAGCACAGGAGGTAAAGAGGGAGAAGTGTCTTACCCAAGGACACAACAAGGACAAGGACAGCGGCACTCAAACCGTCAACCCTTCAATTATTGGACGACCCGCTCTACCTTCCGAGCCATGACGGCCACTTACTTATAATTTTTTTACTCATATTGGTCCTATCCACTTGCCGTTTTCACTAGTCTGTTCCTCAACCAACACTGCAGTCGTCACTTCTCTCTGGATTTTCTGCAAATCCTCAGACACACACACACACACAGAGGCCACTAGGCTTTTATAACCGATAATTATGAACATCGTGCTAGGAGCTCTACCGAAATTCTGCACATTTTGCCTTTAATAAAGTCCATTTGCCTCGTAAAGCTATGATCTGAAGTGTTTTTTTAGTCTGTGCACATGTCCTGCACCCCTTTCCAGATGCATTTTTCAATGTGACTGAATTTTAATTGTGTGAATGAAGTGAACTGAATCTAAATCTAACATGAATCTGTCGGATATAATTACCTGTGCGCATTATTGTATAACCTAATAGAAATGTCAGGAAGCAAACGTGTGAGCACCACAGTGATCACCAAATGAACCAGACAATGTGATGAAGTTCCTGAACACCTCGCTGCTCACTATTATCACATACCTTTGCCGCTCTCCTCCCTCTAATCAGAGCTCTTGACTGAATGCAGATGTCATTATTATTAATCTGTTGAGACGAGCCTCTGATGATTGATGAGAGGCCCCTCCTAATCAATGGTGAATGCATGATAAGTGTTTACTGTGAAGATTACTGCAGCGGTGAATCAGGTGAAGTGGCTCGAGTCCTCATTATACCACCAAAACACCAGCAGAAAATAACTCGGTGGCACTTAAATGTGATCTTTAATCAGGGATTACCTGCCACTTGACATTATTTTCAAGGATATTTTTTCCCCTGCCAGATTTTTCCATGTCCCAGATGAGAAAATCAAAGTAATTTTCCCCGGCTTCATAGAAATACATCATCATTTGGATGCATGAGCAACACTATTTTTCCAAGAATGTCTGTGATGGATGCCATTCAACCATTTGGCGTCCAAACTTTTAATTGCGACTTTGTGCAATTTTTTATTTGGACCACGCTGATAACAGAACCTTCTGTTACATTTGCTTGTCATGGTTAATGTCCAATTTCTGCTTGAACAGTATTTCAGTCAGTTTCGTGTTCACTGAATCTTGGAAACACAAGACCTTAGTACTGCAGAAAAAAAAGAAAAAAAAAAAAAGGAAATGGCAAACGGTGTCTCCATAAATCTCAGCAAGAGCTTTCAAAGTCTGACATTCCTTGCTAAGGGCTCCGAGCAGGAAACCCACAAAGCACAAGCAAATGCTGGCCCTGAATGCAAATACCTTTTGTAAAAAAAAAAAAAAAAATAGCACTCGAGCTTGTTTGGAACTGCTTAGGAACCTTTGAGGATGAATGAATAAGAGGTGGATTTTTGGGAGAGATTGTCTTGGTAAAGCCTCCGTCAATCACTCTCCTGGGAGAATGGTTGGACGGGAAGAGGGAGACTAGACTAGCTTACCGTGCACATCCTGGCACACAGACATGCTCTTTGTTTGAGCCGTAACAGCAAAACCACCAAAGCAACTGGCAAAAACCAAGACGTATGTTGGCTAATCATTATCAAACAGTCACAACTAAAACTAATTTGAAAGTTCAGGCTGTGAATAAAATCACTCTAACAGAAAATGACCGTATTTATTTTCCTCTGATGTTTTTTTTTTTCTTTTTTGCTTGTTCAAGGAAATCGTTTTTGTCTTATTCCAGCACCTCCTCAGTCTCACTGAAATCATCATATGTTACTTAACCTTTTATAGGTCACTCATAGACATACTCTGAAACTCTTCATTTCAACCTTAGAGTGTTACTGGAGGGTATGACTAGGGAAAGGTATTGAATTCGGTACTTTTGGCATTCGCTGCCTCTTTGCACTTTGTTCTGGCCTGTACTTCAGTGTGTGCTGTGTTTAGGTTAGGGCTGTCGATAGCAGTACTATTCTATGTTTTAAGCTAAATTTTAGACCTACAGTTTACTTTATCTTTTAATTATTGTATTACTAGCCTTGGCTTTTGTAGACTTTAGCATATTCACTATTTATTAGTTATTGATTGTGATGGCTAATACGGGCCCTCGGTATCTAGTTTCATTCTTTCTCTGATTGAATGACAATAAACTTCCTTGAATCCTTTATTGGTACCAACCGAAATCGGTTGATACTATGATTATTGAGTCAAGTAACATTAAACAGTACCATATTTCAGTACTTGAACGCATCCTTGTGTTGTGTTTGTCAGGGAGAGAGTGGAGGAGTGTCTGCCTTGTGCGACGATGGCATTGGAAGCACATCAGTGGTGGACAGAAAGCATTGGAGGGTGTGGCTTCACTTGTTAAACTTGATGCAGACCGTGCTCGATGTAACATCTGTAATGTTTAAACGTAAAACCAGCCACGGCAAAGCCTCACGCCTGAGGAAATACTTAGGCTATGTTCACACAGAAGGTCTTATTTTTTTGTGAAATCCAATTTTTTTCTGTACTTGTTCATATTACAAATTAAATGCGACTTCTATCAGTTCTCAGTATAAACTGAATGCGATCCCGAAGTGGCCCACACGCGCAATAGAGGTCCTGATGTCATACAGGACCATGCAGCGCGCACTGTGTTTACAGACGTAAATATGGAGGGATCTTGTGTCGGTGTGTGTGACACTGATAAAGTCTGTCTAAAACCGAAATCAGGACCAGTCAAATAATTTAAAGTGGAAGATTAAAAAAGAGCAGAGCCAGGTTTATTACTGTGGCTGCTATGTCTGTACAACGGAGTATTTGAATGTGGAGTCGGAGTCAGGAGTGGTGGGATAGTGACGTTAGCCGCTTCACTGACAGACTTTATTCACAATTTTCCCATGACAAGAAAAATGTTTAAATCTATCTGTGACCACCTCTGTGTAGTGCTCTCATGATAAAACACTCATCTCTGGTGATTTCAATGACGTAAAGATAGGATAAATGCGACCTGACGTCGCATTACAAAATATCCGATATATATCGCATTTAGGACCACATATGAAAGTGGCCTGGGTTGAATTTGAAAAAATCGGATTTGTGCTGTTCAGACTGTCTTTAACGGGTCAGATACAGGTCAAATAGCAGCAAAAAATCAGATTTGGGCCACATTTGGCTGCAGTCTGAACGTAGCCTTTGTCAAACATAATAAACACCTGAAGGCTGAGGAATGAACAATATATGAAAGGCCCAAAGGAGCGATGACTATGACTCCGGCACCAGGCACCGTCACTGCATCAGGGGAGAAGTTTTCCAGGACAACAGATGGAAATTAGCTTCTCTGATAAATCTAGTGCAGGCGTCTTATTCTTTGCAACTATTGCCAATACACACTTTCCTGAAACTAAATAAATAAAAAGTGGCATAAAATAAAAGTCAGTGTGGAGCAGGCTCAGCTAAAGGCAGAAAAAGTGCATATGTTGGTGTTCTTGAAAAAGAATGGCTGAACATGTGCAGTTCAGGTCATTCAGTTTGAAAAATTGTATGCATGTTATATTTATTTGTAAGTTATTTGCTCTCCTCCCACACACTTTTCTCAAGTTTTCTTGTTTCATGTTGTTATGGTGCTTAAATTTATTTGCTTTTATCAAAAACTTGTTTCAAAACTATTTTATTGTTATTCATTAAGAAAATGAATAATTGAAATAACAAAATAGTCCTTGTTGACAAATAATAACCATAAATGTCCATATTTAGTGTGTCCACCGTGGGTGCAGATAAGTTTGCATTTTTGCTACCATTGTTTTTATTTTTATGTAGTTTTACACAGGAATGCAAGATAATAACTGGAATTGTGCAACTACATAAAAAATAGTCATTTGCTGCTGCATTTCCCTTTGCATTTTTGGAAAACATTAAACTGGAAAATGTATG
>JAQQZY010000009.1:9932789-9943761 GCA_030068375.1 Ostorhinchus rueppellii
CACGGGGAGAACATGCAAACTCCACACAGAAAGGTCCCGCCCGGGAATCGAACCCAGGACCTTCTTGCTGTGAGGCAGATCAAGCACTATTCCCCTAAAATACAAATCTAAACACCATCAATGGCGTTCACGGGTTGTTTTCTTTTCTTTAGTTGTTGCTTTTAAAGTTTTCCCCTGTGTTTTATTTTTGTGCTGTGCATTTTAGAAATGTCCTTCTGTAACAGCATCTGGGATGTTTTTATTGAATGACAATACATCTGATTCTGAAACTCCTCATTGCTGCATCAGGTGAAGAACTTTGCGGATTGTGTGTTATTTCAGTTTAATGTGGCCCATTGACTATGCAGACTAGGATCACTGTGCTTGCAAATAAACATATTTCTATTTGTATGATTATTTTACTATTACTGTTATTAACTCTGAAGTGTTACTGTAGCACAGGATTGGAAAAGACAGATGTTACATTTTATTTACTCCTCATTATCACGGTGATGAAAGGTAATTAGTGGGACAGGTTACCGGAGAATATTGATCTGCACGGTAGCTGAACGTCTCATTTATCATGGGTATTTTGTTAATTACCCTTCTGAAGAAAAGAGGCGCCGCTTATATTTGCAACAATGAGTCTGTTATGTTCTGTCTGGCTGCAGACGGTTCAGATGAATCCTTCCTGTTTTGGATGGATTGGACCGGCTTCTCCTCAGGCAGTGGAACTAGAACCAGATTATTATTATTTTTTGTAATAAAGTGGGTAGAAGGCTGTTGTTTTATTATGTCCAGAGGTCCTTCTTTAAACGCTCATGCTTTAGTTGGCTGAGGAATATAATAATACACCATCAAGACTTTTGGGGGATTTTCTGCATTGATGTGCCGCCTTCTGCAACTTCTATGGTCACGTAAGATAAAAGTAACATGATAAACCCATCAAAACTCCCTGAATCAGAGCCGGCCCAAGGCATAAGCGAGCTAAGCGCCTGCCATGGCCACTAGGGGCCCCCCAAGAGCAATTAGGGAAAAAATTTTCGGTTTTGCATGCATGAGTGACTATTTATACACAATCAAAATGATATTATTGAACAAAAACACACTTTTTTGGGGTGCTGTTGATGTGGGGTTAGTGATTCTTCCTGCCTCTGTTTAAATGTGAAAACTCGGCTGCACCGTAACATGTGCCTCCTGCCGTGTAGTGCGCACAACGCATCCAACTCACGAGTTCTTTAAATCAAAACAATGTTACAAAAAAGGACGTACCCTTCTGTGGCTGAAAAAATAAAGAGGAAGAGGAGAAAAAAATGCAAAAAAACAAACAAACCCAAAAACAAATAGAGGACCCCAAAATTCAATTTTGCTTCAGGCCCAATTGAGGCTTGGGCCGGGTCTGCCTTCAATTATTATTGTGTTGGTGCTTAGCATGTCTGCCTAACAACTAGAAGGTTCTGCATTTGGTATCCAGTCAAAGTGGGGCCTATCTCAGTTGAGTTCAGACTTTATTGATCCCCAGGGGAAATTACTTCATAAGTCATAAAAGCTCAGCTGCATATAAAGAGGTGCTTCTATGAAACTGGTCCCTAAAAACAGGACAGAGGGACTTAAAATTCAAACCAGAAGTAAACCAATGTTGAAACTAGAACCAAAGTAAATATTTACTGAGATAAGAGAAACTTGTTTTCAGATAAAACGTATTTTTATGTTATTTTTACACAAAAAATCTGCATGTAACACAGTAAAAAGGACATGAAAATTGCACTCTACATTTTTTTTTATTATCTCTTCATTCTCTCACAGATACATTTTGGGAATTGAACTAACTATCTAAGGCAGAGTGTTTTTTTTTTTAAAAAATGACCGCTGTTGCAAAATCACTCACAATTTGTGTTTAAATGGGCAGGTTCTGCATGTAACGGAAGTGGACACAATGGGTTGCACACAAAACCTGGAATGAGACTAAGATTCTTGAAAAACCTGCATGTGTGGATTAGAAAAACCACTAGGATCAACAAATTTAACACAGTGTCTTTATTTATAGTGGCGTATAAGACCATTTCAAGCCATGTTTTCCAGATCAAATGCACTGACACCTCGGTAACTTTTCATGTCCCAATTTTGTCAGACAGCTCACTGCTGCTAATGTGTTAGCTGCTAATGCTAATGGAACATGTTGTATTTATTAGGATGGATAAAATTCAGAGACTGAGGGGCACTTTACACGATAACGTTCGGGGCTGAAAAACGCAAAATATTTTATTGGATGTCCATGTCGTTTCAATGGTAACAGTGTTTTGGGGGATGAAAACGCAAAAAAAGTGAAACCACCCTTCAGAGTGGAAATCTTCAAAACGCTCCACCCTTGCGTCACCGTGTAAAGGATGAGAAGTGCAAAACTGCATTTCTCGTCACATAGAAATGACGTGACAAGCATGCAACAGTACCTGTGATGGAGGTTCAACTTGCCCTAGCTGCTGTAATTTACATCTAAGAGTCCTTTAAACAACTGATAAGAATCCTGATAGAGAGTAGCAGAGAACGGAGACCAAGAATTAACTCTGTTCTACAAATTTTTGACGCACCAGTACAGAGTAGGCGACTTAGACAGCTGTGGATGTGACCTGGGAGGACTTCTACTGTTCCGTTTACTGTATTTCGTGCGCTAGGTGTGAACAGGTAGAAGAGAAGTAAACAGGTTCTAGGCAGGTACTGTTGGGAGTGTTGCCCCCTAGCAATCAGGTGTGTATACTGGATCCATATATATGACATTTCACACACTTTTGCGTTTCCATTTGCACAGATTTCACCCAGAAACGCTCGTCTAAATGCAGAGTTAAAAGTGAGAACGAAATGCCACTTTTGCGCTTTTGGTTCAGATGGTTTTCGTGTAAATGTAGCCTCAGAGAACACAGAAGAACACAGGTTTATCTGTAATTGAACGGCTGCGTACTTGTGAACTTTCCTCTCTGTCTCTGCTGTACTTACACCATCTGCTCATTCATTTCCCTCAAATCACCACAGTCACTGATTTGATTTCAACACATTTGTACTAGCATTTACATGTCATTTATACGTTTGGGATATTTTAAAACTGTAATACATTTTTTAGGTTCAGCCGGGCCCAGCTGCCCTGATCCAGGTTGATGACACAAACTGCATCTTGGGAATTATTTCCCAGCCAAGTCTACACAAGTCACCAACCAGTGCATCCTAGGTTTAAGCTAGCTGACAAGAACAGCATCTGGGTATTCCACGCATTCTTGATTAATATGAACTTGCAATTGGAACAGTACTTGGGTTGTGACTGATGGAATTTCAGGAGAACAAGATTTCACCCAGAAACGCTCATCTAAATGGAGAGTTAAAAGTGAGAACAGAACACTACTTGTGCACTTTTGGTTCAGATGTTTTCGTGTAAATGTAGCCTAAATGTTCCTATGAGGGTTTTTAAAGATAATCAACCTTTTTAAACATCAGAATTTACCACCAGAGTTAGCAACTGCATAATATGTTACTTCAACTCAGAAGTTCAGTCATACCGTACACTCACTTCTGTTGCACTTTAGCCTCAGAGTGAGGTCTACACTCATTAAGAATTAAGAACCTTTTTTGTCAGTTGGGTTCACACACGTAAACATGCACATGCGCCACACACCAAAACTGCTCTTCTTGCCTTTAACCCATCACTAGATCATGCATACATGCATCACACACGGCAGACTAGGAGCAGTGGGCTCATCATATCAGGCACCTGGGGAGCAAATGGGCGGTTGAGTGCCTTGCTCAAGGGCAGATCAGCAAACAACTCACCACCAGTCTGGGGAATCAAATCTAGGCTGTAGCTACCCCATAGTATGCATTTTAAGAGGAATAAATGACTATATTTAAACAACAGTGTGTTACGGATAATAATGGTGAGATGATAATAATAATAAAAATAAGAGATACTACTACTAATAATCATAATAATCATGTGGGAGAGTAATGTTTAGCTACTATACTGTATAATCTTTAACATTTAACTGAACCAGCAGTCATGGCTGTCTTTTACCTCAGGAATATGCCAATAATAGTCTGATGTTTTGTTTTTTTTCTTCAGTACACTCCATATAAGTGAATGTTAAATTGAATGTGAGTCATGTACGCTGTATGGAGATAAATGGGATTACTGCGGGCGAAGGCATGTCACGTACATATGGTAAATACAGCTCTCATATGCAGAAACGTGCAATTATGATATAGCTAAGCCACTATGTAACATTATTCAGCAGTTGAGCTACAAAAGCACAGTATGTCTATCAAATGCACTGTGGTTATAATTGGTCTCCACTAGTAAAAATATGAATGAAATGAGTGTCAGAAATAAGCGACTGTAATTTATAGAGTAGAAACAATAGCAATGGAAAGTGTCCGTATGCAAATTTGAGCTCATTATGTAGACTCAGCTCACCATTATGGTTGGGGATATTAAGCATGGCAATAGGAATTCATAGAGATATGTGAGTCTTGGTAAAACATAATGACAGCAACTTTCACAGCAGACAGCACAACATGTTTGTCCAATAAAATGGCCGCTGCAGTCATCAGAGGAACATGCACTCAGAGAAATATTTAGGCCTCACTCTCAAGACTTATGTATTTCAATTGCATATAAAATATCCATTCATCTGAATTTACTTAGATTTAACATAAACAGACCAATAAATACTATGTGCTGAATATTTGTTAGTCATATATAAATTAAACAATTAAGAATGAGATTTATGTAATAATATGACAGCGTATTAGGGCCACATAATGAAATAAAAACGCTTGTCACTACGAGAATAAAGTCATTATTTAACGAGAATAAAGTCATACTTTTAGGAGATTACAGTTTTACTTTGAAAATTCGGCAGTTTCCTGGTTTACAGCGAATGCAACAAGTGAAGCGGCAACAAATCAGTACAGTTCTTACGACGAAACGAACCGAAACGTATACAAACACGCTTTGAAGTGCTTAAGATTAATGATAATGTGTTTGAAAGTGGGTGGGGCTAATAGGCTCAGTATTTGGCTTTGCATAAATGACGATGATATGATATAGCTTTATTGTCATTGCACATGTTTCAGAGCAACGAAATTACATTCCAGATTACAACCAACCAAGATCATATAAACACAAGACACAAACACGGGCATACAGGTACAGTTGTAACTGACGATTCGCAATGAATGCGCCCCGTTTTCGCAGATGTGAGAGGGGAAAGAATTCATTAAGTTTAGCATTGATTTTTACGGTAAGTGAATGGCTGTCAGTTGGAACAAAATCTTCAATATTTCAACAGTTTTGCATTACTGTCATTTCTTTAAATGGTTTAAGCGAATATTTCCAATAAATGTACGTGCTCTGCTTTACAGGTTTTACACTGACACAAACTCACAGTCTGATTCATTCAGGTCCACTTTGCTTTGTCATCCTTTCATCTTGTCCAGCTGTTGTAGCATCTGGAATACCTGCAAATGTTTTACAATAAAGGCAAGACCAAAACCTGAAGACTTATGATTATTTCTAGAAGGAATTCCTCAACACAGAGGAGCTTGAGCTTTGAAGTCGCGTGAATGTGATGAGGCCAGACAGTAATGATGTGAAGCCTTTTCAAAGAAACATATAAGGTAACTATGAATGCATTCTTATCTGTTATCTGTTACTTTTGATTTCAATACGGAACAAAATGAGGGTCATTATATGTTTCCCTAATCTGTGTTACACCACTAACCTTCGCTCTGTTCCCCTTTTTTATCACCTCTACTGCTTCAAGAATCTGTGCAGTCCCATGGGTCAGTGGTGTAGTTACAGTTTATTCTTTATGCCTCTTGTTTTTTTCTTTTTCTGTTTTTCCTCTTTTTAATAACAAGGTGAGAGAGTTTTTTTTTTTCTAAATGGGTATGTGGAAGAAGAGGGATTTAAATAGTATAGTCCCAAATACCACTTGTGTTTTTGTTTTTTTTTTGTTGGAATTAAGAGAGTAATTATGATTTCAGAGATCTTCATATTTGTGACTATAGTAACGACTAATGGGATGTCTGGATGGAATGGGGTTGTGGGTGTGAAATTAGGAAATGGACCTGATGATGCATTTAAGTTGTTCGCTCCTTTGATAAACTTGAAAAGAGGGGAAAAAAGGAAAGGAAGACACAAAAAAGCCTTGAGTTTAAAATTATTTAGGAATATTGAAATGAGATGGTAGATATGTTTTGTTTTTTGTTTTTTTCATGATGTAAATGCTCGATGCTGTGCACATTTATTTTGATGTAAACAATGGATCAGAGGGAAACGATAGGCAAAAAGATAAACTTTTTGCCTCTAGCCTACACTGCAAAAAGTAAAACATTGAATAAAATTAAAAATTTTCTTCTATAGGTCACACATAAAAAAAAAAAGTTAGTTTCTTGAATCAAATTAAATAATATTTAATGTAATTTAATGCAATTTAATCTGGGTTACTCAACTAATTACCTCCGCCAAGGAGGTTATGTTTTACTGTGCGTTTGTTTATTGTTTGTTTGTTACCATTAGACTTTGCTTTTTTTTAGCAACATAACTCAAAAAGTTATGGATGGATTTTGATGAAATTTTCAGGGTATGTCCACTCTGACTCAAGGAGGAGATGATTAAATTTTGGAGGCGTTTTGAATCACCGTCTGGATCCAGGAACTTTTTTAAAGAATTCTTTATCATTGTGAGATAGGGCATGAGGTTATTCACCGCCATCTAGTGGAGGAAAGTACTAACACTACCTTAAAAAAAATACAAACATTACTTTAAAAAAAAAAACAAACCAAAACATTATCTTGGTGTGCTTTTCTAGTGTTATTAATGTGTGACCTATTGAAGAAAAATTTTTAAGTCAATTCAGTGTTTTACTTTTTACAGTGTATTCCTTTTTTGTTTTTCTGTTTGTTACAGTTATTGCACTAAGTGATGTACAAACCAAAAAATATATTCATCCATTCATTCAAAGAAATGACAACTCCATTCTCTGTATGTTGTGCATCTAGTGACAATAAAAAATCTTTGAAGATCTTTAAAAACCATTAACAAACCAAATAACTGTCTTACACAAGCCAAAGCTGACTGATGTGAAGATACCATAATGGTGGTTCAGTAGTTTTACAATACAAATCTCTGAAATAGTGTTCGGAAAGTTAAGGCCAGGAAAAAATAAAAAGACTACAGTACAATGAATTACTTTAAAGTAAGGGTGTCAAACTAATTTTAGTTCAGGCCAATATGAGCTGAAGTGAACTAATAAGTGGGAAAATGTTTTTATTCCATTACGATAATGTTTACAAAGTCTAATTAAAATAAAAAATGTGAATAACATGAACAACCTGAAATATCTTTAAAAATTTAAGTGCAAAATTAATAATGTTCTGCCTCTGTTAATCATTTACACGTGTACATCACAACCGACAGAAGACAGTGGATCTACAAATACACCAAACATTTAGTAACAGGCTGAATATTGATAAAACTACTTTGACCTATCATACTTGTTCAGATTATTCATATTTTCTGTAAAAGAATAGTTTCTTAATGTAAACATTTTATGTCTTTTTACTTTTTCATACTAAAATGAAGGGAAAAATTTGGAGTTGTCGTTATTTGTAGGTTATTATTAAGGATGCAACGATACCCGATACTAGGGGTGCAACAATATCGGTATTGGCCCCGATACTTCACTAATATACTCGTACTCGTCAAACAGTTGCCGATACCATGCACCGATACCACCAACGTCCATCCGAAAAAAAAAAAAAAAGTCCCTCCAAGAACGCACAAACAGGAGACACCACAGAATTCACAGCCCCATATGTTCAAGTGAGTTGTTTCTATCGGCCCCCAACTAAATAAATAATCAGAAATGCCAGTTTTATTGCCAGTAGTATTTATTATTAGGGTTATTTATCTACAGTCTTACTTTCTATAATATTTTTCTTCTGTCTCTTACTCAAGCACATTGAATGACAGTTGTGTATGATGTGATACAAAATTACTCGGCCTACTGATATTGTTATTTCACAAATTACAAATTAGATGAGCTACTTCAACAAATACTCACCTTGTTACTAGCTAATTTTCAATCAAAACCCAAAACATCCCTGAATAGCCTAAATATGGAGTATCGGTATCAGAAGTACTCGGTATCGGCAAGTACTGAAATGATTGTACTCATACTCGTATCGTTTTTTTTAAAAAGTGGTATCGGTGCACCCCTACCCGATACTGGTACTGGCATTGAGTCCGATGCTCAGTGTTAGTACTTGTACTCATACTCATCAAAGTACTCCTGTACAACCGCACCGATACCATTTACGGCAGCGTGACATCAGTGCGGCAGGTACGGAGGAGTAACGCCAGCAGTGTGGAGATTTAACTAAATAACTGACGGTGACAAAAGTAATGCTAAGTACAAGTAACGTTAAAGGCACAGACGGATACTGACGGAGCGTTTTGTCTGCTCTCTGCGTACGCGATTCTGTCCATTTTCCAGGTGCTGGTGGATGCGTACCCAGATTTAAAATACCACTGGGAACTGTGGAGGTAGAGGATCAGTTCAAAGAGCGACTGTGTGCGTTAGCGATAAGACCAGACCACCACCTACGGAAGTGAAAATGAAACTTAACACTCATTTATCTTTCTTCTTCTTCTCAAAAATTTTACTTTTCTTCACAGTATTTGTCCAGTATGGTTAATTAAGAGCGGCGCCCTCTGATGGATTGATCGACAAACGCTCATTCCAACACATTAAATGTCAGTGGCTGTAGGAACTGTAATGGGATTATTAAGTACTCATATCGGTACTCGCTATCGGCAAATACTTAAACTAAACTACTCGTACTCATACTCAGTCTGTAAAAAAGTGGTATCGGTGCATCCCTACTTATTATTATGATAGTATCGTACTGGTCCGATCCACTTTAGGTCAAATTTCTCTGAATGTGGAACCTCAATTAAAATTTGTTTGACACTATTAATTGCTAATATTACTGTTCAAATTACGGGGGTACTCGGGGGATCTTGGATCAGATCCCCCCAAAAACATGATTTGGGAAAAATTGGGGGGGGGGGTTGACATAGCAATCGGTTGTACCGGGAGGTCTTTGCATATCTGAAGTGTTGTTGCGTTTATCAAACATAAAATAAACTGATATGACGACTACTTCATTACTACCAACTGTGTTTGCAAGTTGGCTTCTCATGTGTTTGTAAATCCACGGTCTGAGATGAGCGCAAGCCCCCCCGCACCGAAAAAAGGGACCCCCCGAAAATCTCGGCATAGTTTGAACACAGACTAATATCGTAATGTAATTTTTGCATTTCACAAAATCACCCCACAGGCTGAAGTGAATCCTTTGGCGGTCCACAGTCCGTTTATTTGACACCTGTGACTTAAAAGTGTCAACATTGAACATTTATTCACGTGCACTTCTATGACATGTTATAGCAGATGGTAACTGTTTGACGCTAGCTGAGGTCATTTCTACGGAAGGAAAGAACACACTGAAGAAGAGACCTCTATGTACACTGCATATACAGTTTAATCAGTAATGTAATGATAGAAAGAATATCAGCAAACACCCCGGACCACCCAAGAGCTAACACCATAAGACAGCATCTGCCACCTGGTGATGTCATGTTTGCTTAATGCTTTTCTACAGAGACATCCAAAAAGTTGTGGCTCCTACAGACCTGCACTGAACTTCTCTCTAAAAGAACTAAGTCAATATTTTCTACTTTTCCAGGAGTCATTCATTTTATTTGGACCCTCTAATAAGTGTACTGGGACTCCATCTTTAAATTATGGCTCCATAATAAGATTTTAAGTAAATATAAAACCTATATAGCTACTCGTTGGGCTTTGACAGACAGGTATGATTGACAGTTGGACTTTTCAGAGCTTCTATTTATTGATTTATTTCATTTTTTTGGCTGTAGATGTAGTTAATACAGGCTTCCTACAGGTTTCTACAAGTCAAACTTAAGACCTTTTAAAGACTGCTTAGAAGAGAATTTAAGGCCCATTTCAGATCCTATTTCACAGGCTGGTAAAATTCATGAATCCTATAATTTAGAAGAATGTATTTATTTACAGCAACACCTTGATTCCCAACGGTCCAGCTCATTTCTCATCGGGCAAAGTGAGTGATAATTGGTTTCTAATTTCAGTATAAATTGTCGGGTTGGAACGAGTGGAAGTGAGTCGACTAACATTGCTTTCTTTGCAGCTTCAACATTTAACAGACGCCATTAAACACAACGCACTGAACAAGTTTAAAACCTGCCATATCAAGTTTGGTACGTTTTAAAGACTTTTTTTTAAAGGTATTAAATGCAGATTTGGAAATTCAAGATACTTAAAATCTTTAAAAACCCTGTTGGAAACACTGCTTTAGGTAGCGAGCTGTACAGCTGCAATTTGTACGGGCAAGTTCCGAAAAACACAGCAAAAAAAAAAAAAACAGTGCACGACTTGGCTAAAGCTGTGCAAAATAACTATATAACTGTTTCTCACCTTGTCAGTTCCTAATTTTAGCAAAATCCATCTCTTTTTTTTTTTTTGCTAAACTACAGCGAAAGATCATCTCAAGTACACAACTAAGAACTGAATTCTGGTTCTACATTTTGCTAAGAAACATGTGATCTGATTGGTCAGTTGATGTAGCACTTGAAAGGAGGCCTCTGATTGGCCTGAAATTTGATCCCTGGGGGGGTTCAAATGTATATGGATTATAGATACACTGTAAAAAGTAAAACATTTAATCAACTTAAAAATGTTTCTTCAATGGGTCACACATAAAAAAAAAAAAAAAAATAGTTGAGTGAAGCAAATTAAATTCCGTTAAGTGTATTGTAATATAATTTAAGGACCTTGGGACCTTTCTGTGTGGAGTTTGCATGTTCTCCCCGTGTCTGCGTGGGTTTTCTCCGGGTACTCCGGTT
>JAQQZY010000009.1:10075810-10093975 GCA_030068375.1 Ostorhinchus rueppellii
GAGTGGAAAATAGTCTATTAACTCAGCATCAGTACTCTGCTCTTGAATAACTTTAAAACTAAAGTTTAAAAAAAAAACTTTAAATAAAACTTTAAATGTACATGGCCGTTATAATGTAGAAGATGCCACTGAGGTCAACTGGGAGACGCTAATGCAGGTGTGTTAAAGGTGTGCTGGAAAATGCAGACCGGAGTTTAGGGAAACCACAGCAAAAAATGGAATGGGTTATCTAAATCGGTGCGCTGGAAAACCCAGATCGGACATTAAAAAAAAACTGGATCGGGAGTCTGGATCAGAATTTTTCCGTGCCGGCCGATCTGATATTCGATGCGCATTTTTTGCTAATATCGGCGGCCGGTCCGATCCAAATATCGGATCGGGACAAGCCTAGTTGTAATGCACATGTGTAAATGTAAACCGATAAATCGAGGCAGAATATTGTTAAAATTACACTTGCTTTTCTTTATACATTTCAAGTTTGTATTATTCAGATTTTTAGGAAGCTTTGTAGATGTAAACATTATCACAATATAATTTTGCTTTTTTTCCACTGTTCTAACTGCTCTAACTAATGCCTCTTTTCCGCTGCATGGTACCAGCTCGGCTCAGCTCAACTCTACATGGTTTGGTACAGCGCCAGTGCTTCTCCACTGTAACTGGTACCACCTCAGCACGAATAAAATGGGTGTGGTCAGCAGAGTCGAAACTGTTGTGATGTCATTTTTAGGCGACGTACTCGGTAAATACTCAATCCAGGTCAATCCAGGCTGTTTTCCGGGGCGGTCCCGCACTGGTGGAATGACCTACCGAGTAAAACCAGAACAGGGGCGTCCCTGCAGGCCTTCAGAGAGCACTTCCTGTCCTAGCATTATTATTTTATTCTACTGTTCTGCTCTGTATCTGTTTTTTATTGGATTTATCGGTTCATGTTATTGCTGTTTTTTTATGTTAATTTTATAACTGTTTTTATATCCTTAATCTATTTTTGTTTTTTATTTTATTTTTTTTTGTATTTTTATTGTGCCTTTAATTTTTTAGATGGAGAGAGTGAAAGAGAGAGAGAACTTAGCTGTTGTTCTTGTCGCTTTTGGACAAGGTGATGCTTCACTTCTTGCTCAGTCTGTGGCATTTTTCCACAGAAAAGGTGAAACCGGAAGTGGATACAAAAAACCTCAGATTAAAGTTAATTGTCATAATGTCAAAAACAGAAAACTGAAGAAAAAAAAAGACTTTTTCACTAAATATATCAGTAAATAAACATAAACCCAGTGTGTCCATCCACTGTCATTGATCCAACTCCATGGGTTTTACTGATGAATCAATATTGTAGAAGATGACAGTGTTTCCATGGTAACTTCAGAGCCTCTGAACATCCAAATGGGTCATATCTGATAACCATGAAAAGATGATAAACTGCATTTTACACCGATTATTTACATGTTTTGATAGAATTAGTGGGTCAGACGTTATTCAACATTTTATATTGGTAGATGATTTTGGTCGTCAGTGGTTGTTTGGGTCTTTTGGGTTCAATTTTACTTGAGGACCATGTTGCACAAAAGGATTTCTGTAAAAAAAAAAAAAATTACAACATATGTGCACATAAAACTGGCTTTGTCTGGATCCATGACAGATGCATGCAATAGATGTCTAAAACATCATTGTTGTTTCAGATTACAGAACCACATCTGGCCCGATGAGACGAGTATTTGGCTCAAAGTGGGACATTATCATTACCACAGATTGCCTCCTGCTCTTTTCAGGCTATTAGTTATTGCGGTTTAAAGCAGATTCCAGGGCTAAAGCAAAAAGCAGTCAAGTACGTAAGCGTGGCATAAGTTTAGAGCCAAATTCTTCCAGTTACGAGCATCTCCACGGCGTTTATCTATTCCTGGCTCTCCTTAGTACTTTTCATGCCTCCCTCCATCATCCAGTCAACATCATTAGGCGGTTCTGTAAGAGCATGAGTAGAGGCCACTTAAGCCTTGTAACTCTGATGAGGTAATTAGACACCTGTGTCTCCTTCTATTTATGACGCTACAATCATATCTGTGATTTATCAAAGTACGAGGACTGAACTGAAATAACTTCCTGTGACGGGTCAACGAGCTCAGATTCTGCTCTTGGTGTCTTTAGGTGGCATTTCATATTCATGAAATTCAGTGCAATAAGTAAGCTTTGTTATAATGTATAGCCGTGATTAGAAACACAATGCTTTTCTGAATAAATGCAGTAGGGTTCAATTCTAGGACAACACATTTGTTTTAAATGTACAAGGCATCAGCAAAAAGGTGGATTTGCATTACATAATCACAACTAGGGGATCCAGTATAAACACCATTCAGCACATTCAATAATGAAACGAACAGTATTTACGCACTACTCAACTATGAACTTTTGGGTGCATAAAAACTAGGGCAGACTGATGCCCTGGAAGACTCATTTTTCTTACTCACAATTGAATGTCACAAACTCGTGGACTGTGTTTTCAATAGAAATGTGCAGTGTTTTCATTTTCTCCCTCGGAGAAACTGTAACTCTGTTACATGTGTTATTCTGCACCCAGGCAGCAGCAGCAGCAGCAGCAGCAGCATCTAAAAGCACAGCTCAAAATAATAAAATAAAGTCAAAGACCCTGCAGGCAAACGCCGAAACTTTGGAATAAAAAAAATCATTATGGATGAACACATCAAACAGTACGGAGAAGTGGAAAAGCTGAAGAATTTGCCTTTGCTGTGGGAATTAAGATCTTACTGGAATGAGAATATATGAATGGTATTGATTTTTTTTTTCTTGTTTTTTTTTCTCGGCCTACTATATGTATATATATTAACTAGAAACTCAAAATCCAAAAGCTTACTTTAATTCGTACATAAAATACATGAATTTTCAAGATAATTCCACTGTGGGTTTGTGTTCATTGTGCACGTCTACTTTCAGACTGTGAAATGAATGAAGTTTATGAACTTTTTCAGGGTCTATATTACGGTGAACATCTTTAATCTGTCCATACTTTGTTCAATCCACCTACATTACTTATGACATGGATTTTTTTATTTATTCATTTTTTTAAAAAAAATATAGATAAGACACATTTTTCTAACTCACCTTGAAGAAAGACATGGTTGCACCATCCTTGACAACACCGTATTCAATCTTGGTCTGTTTGGCAATGTCGTCAGCTGAGTCCATGGGCGAGTCCATCCTCTCCACAGTGAGGAAAGCGGCTAAATTGGCCGTGTAGGACGAGATGATGATGAGGGTGAAGAACCACCAGATCCCACCAATGATCCTGGTGGACAGGGCTTTGGGCATCAGCTCTGAGCCTGTGTGAACACAAAGGAATGAAGAATTACAGACGTTAATTATGGATTTATTTAGTTCAGGGGCCACAGACAGCCTAATGAGATGGTAAAATAGTACAAGTAATAAGGTTAGAATCTATAATAATAATAATAAAATACAATAATAATGTCAACTCTAAAGTTTTCTCTGTGCTTTAAAGAGAAAAAATGTATAATTCCAATATGAAAATGTATACACTAAAAACTGTACTTGAACAAAACACGAACAAATATGAACAATCTGGAAATTCTTGAGAAAAATACATGCAATTTTAACTATATTTTTCCTCAGTTTTTCATTTACACATGTGTATTATAACTTCACAGTAAGATTGTAAGTAAGATATAAGATCACAGTGGATCTATAAATACACAAAACATTTAGTAAATTGTTAAAATTATATTTACTTCTCTTAAGACATTTCAGTTCATTCATATTTTTTCAAGTTATTCACATTTTTGTTCTAGATTAGTTTGTAAAAAACACAAAAAAAAACAAGTGGTTCCAGGCACAGCAAACCCCGCCCCTTGCACGTATTATATCTTATTTTGGCACCGATCCAGCTGATGTCATCATGTCTACACTGTAAAAAGTAAAACATTGAATCAACTTTTAAAAAATTAGTTGAGTGAACCAAATCAAATTATATTGAATGTACTTCAATGTCATTTAATTTGGTTCACTCAACAATTTTTTTTTTCATGTGTAACCTATTGATGAAAAAAATTTGTGTGACCTATTGAAGAAATTTTTTAAAAAGTTGATTCAATATTTTACTTTTTACAGTGTATGCATGTGTTGATGTCAGCATATGAGCTGCCTTTATATAAGTGCAAAGACTGAAGCAAATTGAAACAAAATTGATGCTTTTATAGACATGTAAAATTCCACCTACACTGTAAAAAGTAAAATGTTGAATCAACTTAAAAAGATTTTCTTCAATTGGTCACATATAAAAAAAAAATCAGTTGAGTGAACCAAATTAAATTACGTTAAATATAAGGCAATGTGATTTAATTTGGTTCACTCAACTATTTTTTTTGTGCGTGACCTATTGAAGAAATTTTTTTAAGTTGAGTCAATGTTTTACTTTTTACAGTGTATGCATGTGTTGATGTCAGCATATGAGATGCTTCTATATCAATGCAAAGACTGAAGTAAACTCAAACAAAATTGATGTTTTTATAGACATGTAAAATTCCACCTACACTGTAAAAAGTAAAATGTTGAATCGACTTAAATTTTTTCTTCAATTGGTCACACATTAAAAAAAAGTTAGTTGAGTGAACCAAATTAAATTATGTTAAATGGAAGGCAATGTGATTTAATTTGGTTTACTCAACTTTTTTTTTTTTTTTTTTTTTAATGTGTGACCAATTGAAGAACATTTTTTTAAGTTGACTCAATGTTTTTCTTTTTACAGTGTATTTTAAGTAAAAGGGAGAAGAAAAAAGATTTTAAAAATTCATTAAAAATGTCAACGTTGACCTACTTTTCCCAAAACGTAATCAGATCTATTCTGGGTCATTGGCAATTTATAAACCCAGTTTGATATGAATTCAACTAGTTTTTGCTGCTACAGTGTTAATAAAAAAAACAAACAGAACCAAAAACAACACCCCTTGCCTCCCTCCTCCTCTTGATTATTAATATTTTCAGTGTTGAATTTCACAGATTCATCTCACAGACCAGATCGGACCCTTTGGCGGTTCAGTTTTGACCTGATGGCCGTATGTTTTGACACCTGTGATCTATTAAATATCGCTGTAGCATGTAATATTTGCTTTAAAGTACTACTGTTAACCATTTTCTTCAAACTTTCACTCATGTAATCATTAGAACACTCTTCGTATATATTTGAGAGCACTATTTATTACGTGAAGCACCACAATATTTGCTAACTGTTGTGTTGTTTTATGCTGTTCCGAGAATTCACCTGTGTCAAGATAAAACGCTGAAAAAAAAATGTAATAGGAATGAAAACTTTTAATGAGTGAATGTAAAAACTTTTCTTCAAATATGATTCCAGCCAAAGGTGAACTACAGGGGAACTAGGGGGGAGCCAGGGGGGGGTTTCAGAAGACTATTTCTTTGTAACCTTATGATCAATGCATCTATTATTTGTGACCACTTCCGGAAACAGGCATCATAATTTGAATAAATTAATAAAAAAAAACAAAAAAAAGGCGTTTTATTTGTACCATATTATACCGCTCTCACCTCTTTTTCTGTCTTCCTCCTCGTTTCTTCTATTTTTATTAAGAGGAATAAAAATAAAGCTAAGTTGAGTGCTTTTTAATGTTATGCCTGTCATGTCTAAACATAAAAAAGTGAAAACCCTCCACGGTGCAGTTCACACACAGCGGATAAGTCATTATAATTTCACCACGGCACATAGATTAAAACATTTTCTGTAAAGGGCCTGATTCATAGTCTTCATTTAGATAACCGAGGACTTTAATCACATATAAGGATTAATGGCATTAGCAGCTGATCTTCTGATGGAAAATGTTGGCACTCAAGTATGTTGCTTTAAATAAATGGAAGATGGAGGTTGTCTTATCAAATTCAGATTGGCCAAAGTGACACAACGGAGCGGCTCAGTTACTCACGTGATGGTAACATACACTGAAAATCATCTTATTGGTATAATATACAAACTCTCTATATTTTAACCCTGTGGGGCCGATGATCTTTAAAGCGCTGTAACAAAAAAAAATTGTCACATGGAGCGCTGTTGTCAACTTTACTCGAAAGTACGGATTTGAAACTCACAGTTTTTATTTGGCTCCGACAGACCAATGGAAAACCGGAGATAGGACTGTTTTAATTTGATAGGAAATATGTTTATCCGAGCATTAATGTGCACTTATACTGGTGGGATGGGACGGCAGGTGTTGCATTTCTGTCCATATAATCGCCCTTTTATAAACTGGTAAAAGTGGTCGAATCAGCTGATACTACTCTACATGATGTTGTAGATGTTATGGACGTTATAGGTTATAGTGAGATAATAATTATCTGTTCATAACTGGGAAAAGTGATTGAATCAGCTGATACTACTCTACGCGAATTTAAGGATTTTTCTGTATTTTTTTTGCCCAATGTTAATGAAGTAGGTTATAGTGAAATAATAATTATCTCTTCATATAGATGAAGTTGTGCTGAAACAATAGATACCAAGCATGGGCATGTTAAACAATTTTTTTTATGTGGTATATAGAGAATAAATCAAAAGTATTTAAAAAAGACCAAAACAGGCTCAGGACTTAAAGGGTTAAAAACATTCATTACAAAAGCAAATGGGATGTGTTAATCAGATTTATGCTATTCTATGGGGTTATCAAAATTGACCCAGTGCTACTTTTTTGGCAGTTTCCAAAGGAATTTTCCATCTAGATTTCACCCATTTCACCCACCATCTCCCAATGATAAAGAAACCTTTAAAAAATTCCTGAATCCAGACAGTGATCCGGATCACCACCAAAATTTAATCAGTTGCTCCTTGTCCCATTTCTAACATTTCCTGAAGCCTTCATTAAAATCCATCCATAACTTTTTGAGTTATGTTACTAACAAATAAACAAAAAAACTCTACTGATTCCATAACCTCCTTGGCGGAGGTAGTTATTCAATTATCTGTCCCGGATCGGCACAGGACAGAGACTCAATATGCAGAGAAGGACAGAACCACAGAGTAAAGGAAGGAACAGTTTATTAAGAAATATACAACGAATGATATTTCTTCCAGGGGATTTCCAGAGCTGGTAGTCAGGGACGGAGCAGGGGTTCAGAAGCCAAAAAGCAGAGATCAGGCGACGGTACCAAGGGAACCCAGATGTTCCGTACCATCCTCCTCCTTCTTCTTCTTTATATGTTGGGCTTGTATCAGTTGGTTGTGTTGGTGCTGGAGCATGAAGATGAGGACATCACGGCGTTGAGGGTTCATGTTCGCCCTTTGACATCTAGACTGCAAGTGCCGAGGTCTCCGAAAATTACGGTATTTATATGCCACAAATCAGAAGTGAGTACAGAAGTAATTAGGCAGTGATCAGTCGTATTAAGAACTTGTTCGAGACGTCGTTTAACGGGCTTAGGTAGTGCTATGTACGCGAAAAAATCTATTTGTCAGTGATAAGCCGCTAAACACACGCTATTTCCTGTCATGCCAACACGTAACACCCGTCCAATGACCGTGCTCTGCCCGTGACAGACCGCTAAACTTTCGCATCTTACCGCGTCTCCCCAAGTTTTAATCACTGCCGGAACACAGATTATCACGTGTGTTTCACGTGTGTTGCACGTCTTTACCATGTGTGCCGCCTGTGGTTGCCCGCGGGCTAAAAATTTGAGCAGTTCAAAACTTTTTACCGCGTCCAACGCCGTTCTGATTTTTCCCCGTGTCCTGCCACGTCTATAAATCGACTGTAGCTCGTCTTAAACTCGACATCAACGCAAACAACATCTGCATCACGGGAGACCACTTTTAGACGGGTTTTGGCTGTGATTAAGCCGTAAAGCGCTGTGTGACCGGGCCTTAAGACCTTTCTGATTCTGATGCAGGTCATTTGTGTTGTAAATGCTTACGAATGCCTCAAATAAATGAATGAATGAATGAATGGTGTCCATACAGAGGTGTATTACATGAAAAAATAAAAGAAATCCACATCTACTTTTCATTTTTTTATAATAATTTACTCAGATTTGTCTTTTCATTTGCTTTTGTAATACATTTGTTAAACTGTAAAGTGACTTTATGGATACCTGTCCGGAGCCTGTCATGTTTTGCAAAATAATCCATAAGATCTTATAAAAAAAACAGATGATAAAAAACTAAAAAATCCAGGTGTCATAACCAGCTGGAGTGACAGCACACCTCTGGCATCAGCCTTGACATTGAGTGGTCCTCTGCTGAGTAATACTATGTTTACAATGGCTCACTGACTGGTGTTAAAGTTACTTTATATCTCATCTCTGACAACCTTTAAAATACCCTTGTGCTTTGTGCACTCTGTTACTTTACTGGGAAGATTTATGAGGGCAATTCTGAAGAGTAACAAGCCCACAGAAGGGGGCCAGAGTGGTCAGCTCTTTAACCTCTTCTACCAAATTTGATTGGATTTGTCCTTTGTGGTTTGACAAAGACTCTACATGGTTACAAACAAGGCAAGACAGTACAATCCCTTAATTCGCTGTGACTTCAGAGAGGAGAGATCCAGACGACTTCTCTGCTTGCACTAAAAATGAAGTGAAGCAACGGGTAACTCAATTGGATTCCACACTATAAAGCCCTGCTGTCAGCAGGGAACAGTATATGGCACCAGCATCAGAACACTCTAATAAATACAAAACGCAGATCAGTCAGAGGGTGCCAGGGAAATAAAAACGATGTCAATACGACGTACATTTCCTTGAAGACGGACTCATATCTTGTAAACCACGGAAACATAAATGCTCTTTCAGGGCAGACAACACTGATACCCTTTCAGTTACCGAAACGTCACATCTATCTCAATCTGAGCAGCAGTAAACGGCCGCCTACGAGTACACAAAGTGTGACTTAAAGTGCAAATATGTGATTCATGCAAAACAAAACAGTTTGAACATTTAGTTAAGGGTCAATCTATGAGACTTGTACTATGTTGTGCTGGAACCCAGATGCTCTAGAGCAGGGGTGTCAAACTCATTTTAGTTCAGATAAATCTGATCAGCAGCGCGCCGAACCAGTGAAATAATAACATAATATATAAATAATGTCAACTCCAAACTTCTCTATGTTTTTGAGTGAAAAAAGTACATTTACATTATGAAAATGTTTACATCTACAAACTACCCTTTAAAACAATTTGAATAACATGAACAAACTGAAAAAATAAGTGTAATTTGAACAATATTGTCTCAGTTGATCATTTACACATGTAAATTATAACTTACAGATCACAGTGAATCCACAAATACACAAAACATAATATAATAACTGGCAAAATCTTATTAAAATCATATTTACTTCACTTAAGACATTTCAGGTTGTTCATATTTGTTCAGGTTATTCACATTTTAAGCAATTTATACTTTCTGTTAGTGTAAATACATTAAACTTTTTTAAATTTGGAGTTTTAATTATTTATATGTTATTATGATAGTCTTTTCCTGATCTGACCCACTTGAGATTGAATTAGTCTGATTCTGGAAACCTGAACTAAAAGGATTGTTCATATTTTCAATGTAATTTTTGCATTTCATAAATTCATCCCAAGGGCCGAAGTGGATCCTTTGGCGGGCCAGATTTGGCCCCAGGGCCGCATATTTGACACCTCTAGAGTAACAAACTGGCAAATGTGGCAAAATATTATTCATTCATGCAAACTCCACACAGAAAGGTCCCAAGGATCGCCCGGGAATCAAACCCGGGTCCTTCTTGTTGTGAGGCACGAGTGCTAACCACTGCATCACTGTGTCACCCCAGCAAAATATTATGTTTGACCTAAAAATCTTATTAAGGACTTTTTTTGTTCATTCATTCATTCATTCATTCATTCATTCATTCATTCATTCATTCATTCATTCATTCATTCATTCTCTATGAATGAATGAGGACTTTTTTGTTTTTAACCCTTATATTGTGTTCACTAATTCACAGACACCAACAGAATCCACCACATTTTATTTTAACTGGAATAAACCTGGCGCAGACCCCGACTCCAGAAGATGGACATTTGACATGACCAGTTGCGGTTAAAAAAAAAGAGGGGGGGCACATGGATGCACAGCCAACTGACCTATAACTGTTAAAAACTACAACTGCTGTTGCTAGCGCGTGTGTTGTGGGGCACATTGAGCCATATTTGATCCACAGAGCGACCTACAGCATTTAAGTGATGCATACAGCAGCCAGTATTCTCTGCTGAGTCATATTTGACCTGTAACACCACAAATGTCATGTTTTTTTCAGACCTTTAGAATTCACTAAAATGGTGAAACTTAAAGGTGGGGTCTGAGATGTTTTCCTGGAGCAGTTTTTACTATATTGCTAAAACTATCCATCACACCCCGATTCCAAACAATTAATTAAATGTTCTGACACAAAAATGAAAAGTTTTAGTCACCTGTGGGATGAACAGGACTGTAAAAACAACATCCAATCATTTTGAGCGCCAACTCGAAATGATTGAACAGTGATATGTCTATCAAAGTCAACTGCCATTTGTCCCGCCCCCTTCCCCCTCCAAGCGCACGCCTTTTTGGGCACGAATCGCATGTGCGTAGACGCTTGTAGCTCCTACTGAGTAAACTGAGCCAGAGTTTGGATAGCTATATTAGCTAGCATACGAAGTTAAAATAGGTAGACACTTGAAAAGGTGCCAACAACGGGTTGTAAACATAAAACTGTCTTAGAGAAGGAAGGCTACTGCCAAGAAAAAGGCTTTAGAAGAGCGGAGGAGAGTGGACATGGGTGTGGCATATGAGCGGTGACGTCAACTGAAGGACCGGAAAGAGCTGCAGAGTGTAGGTAAGACAACATTATGTTTTTATGATTTTTTTTTCATTTGTTTCCGGCATTATATTGTCATTTTAACAAGTATCAGTCAGTTAGAGGATAATAGAGGATAAAGCTAACTTTAGTGGCTGCTAGCCTGACATCAGTCTGACAGTTAGCTGTTCTTGCTAGCCCCAGATGACTGGAACATGTATCAAAATAACAAGTGAAAAGTCCAACTTCCAATCTCATATACTGATAAATATAACATGAAGCAATAATCATATTTATTGTTTAGGTTCCTTATGATGTTGTCAAGTATTTTTTTTTACCTGTGAATGAGCCATGAGAAAAAGTTAGCGAAGGTTAGCGTATTGATGCTCGTGAACATGACCCTTCAGAACAAGCATTGCGCGTTCCGGTAGATTGGAGGCGTGGCTTTGAAAAGGAGTTTGAAGAAAGGGGTTGGGATTTTTGAATTGTGTCTTTTCAGAATGAAGCCAGCTCGAGATGATTTTCTAACATCTCAGACCCCACTTTTAATTTTGTTGCGTTAAAATAGTTGTGTCTGAGGATAAGATGAAGCCTCGTTCCAGTACAAAAAAACAAATGGTACTTTTTACATACCTAAACTTCTCTGCCGGGACAGTTTTCACCTGAACACTATATAAGGGTTTATGGTCAGCCAGGTCATTTGAGTCCAACTGAGACAAAAAAGACCTCTGGGAAAAACAAAAAAAAAAAGACTGACTTTCTCTTTTTAGACAGAAGTTGCGGCGGCTTTTTGATGCATCCTCTAGTGGCCATAAGCTGTATTACACTTCAAAAACATTATCATCTGTACTTCACTGTGGAAACGTTGCCTTGTTTAAACTGTACTGTAATCTGTTTTTCTTGCCATGTTATCTTGAAGACATCTTTGAAGTGTTGAAATCGCAGCAAAAAATGCAGATCAATGAAACATGAAACAGAACTGGCTGTAGAAACGTATGTTAAAAAGACGACTTCTTACTTAAGGGCAAAGTAAAACTGACTGCTGAAGATTTAATTTAGTTGATTTTTTTTTTTTTTTTGCTTTGATTTATTTTCGTATGCAGTGTTATGTTTTATATATCAAGGTGAACATGGAGCTTTTATGCTTTCGATTTCCATTCTGTGATTCTACAGTTTCTCTGTAGTGCATAAATATCCGTCATTAACCAGCACTAAAAGGATGTGTCAGTGTTTTTACAGTTCGTGTTGACTGAGGCTGAAAAAAAGTAGCCTGTTCATGTCTTGCATGTGCAGCCTCTGTAAATAGTTCATAGAGAAGTCTGATTAATAATGCATTCGTGTAGTACTATCAGATACATGAGAAGATCATAAAGTAGTCGCTCTGACAGTGTTATTCTCCTTTGAATGAATGAGTGCAATGTTTTGCATTTAATGATGCTTTTTGAATTGTCAGTCGAAGCAAAAAAAAAAAAAAAAAAAGCTTTTCTGTGTGGACTCAGCAGTGCATTGTGCTGCACATGATGCCCTGGTTTTCTGGAGCGTTTCTCCCCAGTAGCAATGCCTCACCTTAACATGAGAAAACCAGGCTTTCCCATGAGAACGATTACCTGCACTTAGTATTCTCGCTGTGAAGTCACCACAAAAAAAAAAAAAAAAAACTCCCTTTCAGAGCTGGTGGCTTTTACTTGCTGTTAATTGCTTTTAAATAATGACACTTGTAAATGGAAATGTTTATTCAGTTACAACCCAATCTTGATCTGAATCTCAAAAAGGGCCACAGTCACAGCTACAGTTTCTTTTTAACAACAAGCGACACGCCTGAACTGATTAGTTGGAACATAAAGTACCACTTATATAATAGAATACATCAGGCTCTAATTACACTTCTGCATTATTTGTCAAATAAATGTATTTTAGCAAATGAAGGACTAGAGACACTGAGTGGGAATAAACTGGAAATAAGCCAACTCCTAAATCAAACATAGTTTCAGAAATAATTTTTTATGGGGAAACCAATTTACGGGAAAGGATCCGACATATGTTTGTTGTGAGCGAAAAGCCTACAGAGACCCCCAGGAATGCATTTGAAGTACAAAAAAAAAAGTGTTTGCTTTTGCACCTCTTCATATTTTGTGTTCTTTGTGTTGTCTGTGACACCTCCCTCCCACAGACAAGCTGCTAGGTTTTTTTTTATTTTTATGTTTTTTCTGGATCTCCTCAAACACGTCCATTTGCATTTTAAACATGTCATCGAAATGGCTTCCATCTCAGCTGCTGTCACCGAGTTTGGCAGACAAGCATGGGATGTCTGTTTATGTGACACAGACAAATTCCGCCGCCGTGCAGCATGTGTTACAAGGTGCCGTAGCACGAGAGGGCGTCGCAGGAAGTCGCAACCAGTCGTCGTCGCGCAGACTATATGTTCAAAACACACTGCCAAGATGCTTTTGCCAGAATTGAATTGAAATAAATGTGTGTAAACAGCAATGCAGAATATACAGTAAGAGCATGTACTGCCAATGTTAACAGCCTTTGTGTTGCATGTGCTCAGTTCATAGTGATTAGGAGCGTCTGTGGGTCAACAGGCAAAGTGGGTCGTCCAGTAACCAGAGAGTTGGCAGTTTGAATCCAGCTCTGTTGTGTCATGTGTCCTTAGGTAAGACACTCCACCCACCTTGACTCCAGTATCACTGTATGACTGTATGTGTATGAATGTCATCTTAGTGTCTGGAATTGGCATTTGGCACGACAGATGTACTGTAGCAGCAGCAGTGAGTGAAGAATGGATCAAAAATGTAAAGTGCTGTAAAAACCATTCTCATAATAATTATTACATATATAGAGCAACACATATTCAACAATTAACCCACAAATGACATTATAAACCAGTTATACTATACTTACATTACTTAAACTGCCTTGTACTGCAGTCATGTTCTGCAACTACTAGACTACTGGCTATATTTGTATATGTCATCTTAGTCATGCATATATATCATCTAAGTTATCGCTATATTATCTGAGTCACACACACACACACACACACACACACACACACACACACATAATCTTACTCTCGTCACAGTTTCACTTATAGCCGGTTTCTGTTGTATAAGTACTGAATGTGTGTCATATGCCCATATGAATGTTGTGCTTTGGTTTGTTTGTCCCCAACTGTTTGGGCGTTCAATAAGACAGGGTAACTACAAACTGAATTACCCTTTGGGGACTAATAAAGTCATCTGAATCTGAATATATAATTTTGTTAAATCATGTGCTTCATGAATAATGTATCTAAATCTCAAGAACTTTGAAAGGATTACAAAAATGACAATAGTGCAGTTTTTGATATGATATGGTGCAATACTGTATCCAGCTAGCTAGAATAGAATAGAATAGTTCAACATACATAGTTCTACTACATTCTGTTGTATTCTGGGTATCTGTTGTAGTGAGCTCACTTGTTAATAAGATGAGCTCAAAATATAAAATGTCATAATATAACTTTAGTTCATGATTTGAGGTTATATGAATAACATTTAATTTGATTTGAATAGCTAAATGTTAAAATGAATAAATAAAATTAAAAATCAATACTAATAATAACCTTAACCTCACATCCATCTATCTATCTATCTATCTATCTATCTATCTATCTATCTATCTATCTATCTATCTATCTATCTATCTATCTATCTACGGTTATCACTCTATGTTTCTGTAAACCACAGATATGTCGTCCTGCACTGTTTGTGTAACATTTGGAAAACATCATTTCATATTCACATTTTAGTGAATTTATCATTTTTCGTAAACATTATATCACATGTCAACACAATTTCTGTGCATCACGTTCAGCTCTATAATGCGCTGTACATATGGATCTGTGGTTAGCAGAAGCATATTAATGTCCACACTGTTGGTTTTCTCCTGCTATAAGGAATATTAATTACTCATGGATCTGCTGACTTTCACTATCTATACTAAGTCCAATTAACTGTTATTACTGTTACGATCCAAGTGTAGCCTTTTACTGATGATACATAGTTTTTTGCAGGCTACCAAGGGAAAAGTCATAGTTATGAAACATGGTTGTGCAGAATATGGCATTAATATTTGCTTTTCAATTGCTAATGACGCCATATGTCCATTAATAAGCAGGTAGTTAAAAGTTAATGCTTGTAACATTAGCACTCAGCAAAATCTGCACCAGCACGTTGTCGAGCGGCGTATTTCTATGTTCTTCTCAAACACGACAAAGGAGCTGGAGCACTGACAGTTAACACTGGAAGGCATGCTTCAACGTCTAATGAATTCTCCCCTGTTTAGTTTAATAATAAAGGCGACTAACTAGCTCATTTCATTCCCATTCCCTCCCTCCCTCTCTCTCTCTCGGCACACTGGTTTAGCCTTCTGCCTGCACCGGCAAATTGGCAGAGTTGCTATGCAGTTTCACGAGAGCGCTGCCGAGCTCGTGTGCTTAATGAAATGCTGAATGTGTTTGCTATCCTTACAGGCAAAGATCCACTGCCGACTCTCACTAAGCCTCCTTGATTTGTCTTGTTACATTGAGGTTAAACATTTTATTACTTGGGTCTTTTCCTCCACACTTGACTTCATTATGTTATTTCTGGGCCTTCATTTGCTTACCTATCGCTTTAAGGGACACTTTGCAAATGAAAATCTATTTGTATCTTGTTGGGTTGATAGACTAAAGGTAAAATTAAATCTGTGCTTCGGGATTTAGTACAACATGGTGAGTACTTACGTTGAAAGAATGGCGAAAGGCGGAAAATCTATTATTCTTTTTTTTTTTATTGCCTGTTTGAAATCCAGCGTTGTGCAGGTGACTTCCAAACTGTAACACATTACAGGTTACATCTTGTTTAAAAGTTATTCCTTTCCGTACAATGTTACTGTCTCAGAAATGGTAATCCACTACTTTTCAGTTACAAAGAGTCTTGTCATGAATGTCTCTTTTTCATTTTTGTGAAGCACAGTGAATTATCCTGTGTATGAATTGTGCTATACAACAAAAATTAACCTACATTTGTGCCCCAAAGTATGTGGACTGATAGCTCTGAAAGTAACGTTATGGTTTACGATGTTTGAATCCAAGCAGAAACGTTTGTATTTTTTTCCAACATTTTACTTGTTCAAACTTTATGCCGGTAGATAAATCTGCACTTAATGAAGAATTCTAACTAATAGAAACGTTAGCTTACCTTGTCATTGCTGATCACAGGGGTCATGCTAATGCTAACTAGCTTCTGTAAAGCAGGGTTAGTAAAGAGCATACGTCCATGTGACCAATAGACTGTCTTCTGCCGTCTTCACCCAATGGATGAACACCAACAGGAAACAGAACTTTACAGATGCATTTTTGATTCCTAAAGGTCTCATGGTCTTGGTGTTTTTTTTTTTTTTTCATTTGAGCAATTAAATTATGGGCTATTGAACATGTACAGAGTAAAAAATGTTAGTTAAAACTGATAAGTAATACTTTACATTACTGCGTTACAGCAAAAAGTAATCTGTTACTGTAATGCATTACTTTTGAGTTACATAAAGACTCTTGTCATAAATGTCTTTTTTTTTTTTCATTTTTGTAAAGCACAGTGAATTGTCCTGTGTATGAATTGTGCTATAAAAATGTTTTTCCTTGGGATGCCTACATCTGCGCCTCAAAGTATGTGGACCGATAGCTCAGTAAGTAACGCAACGGTCGATGATGTTTGAATCCAAGCAGGAATGCTTGCATTTTTTTCAACATTTTACATGTTCAAACTTTATGCTGGTAGATAAATCTGCACTCAATAGAGAATCCAAACTAATCATAGAAACGTTAGCTTACCTTGTTATTGCTGATCACAGGGATCATGCTAATGCCCACTAGCTAACATGCTAACTAGCTTCTGTAAAAAGCAGGGTTAGTAATGAGCATATGTCCATGTGACCAATAGACTGTCTTCTGCCGTCTTCACCCATTGGCTGATAAACAGGAAATAGAACTTTACAGATGCATTTTTGATTCCTAAAGGTCTCACGGTCTTGCTGTTTTTTTTTGTTTGTTTTTTTTCTTCATTTGAGCAATTAAATTATGGGCTATTGAACATGTACTGATTAAAATATTAGTGAAAATTAATTAAAGTCAATTAAAGTAATGCCTTACACCACTGCGTTACAGCAAAAAGTAATCTGTAACTGTAATACATTACTTTTGTAACACAATACTCTGAACATAACTTAACTGTTGACACCTGCATTAGTGTTCGACACAATCACAATGATTTAATTGCAATGTGACTTGTTGGGCAGTTATAAATGAGACATATGGATTCTCTACAGCAGGTCACTCTCAAGCGCCGCTTCCACAGCGCTACAAACATCACACCAGCCCGCTCTAGCGTGGCTGACAGCTGGCATTTGTCAGACATGTTCCTCAACTTACCCTTTATGTCCCAGCACTCAAAAAAACTCTTGAGCGGGGCCAGCGACTGCGTTATGGGAAAATAAATGCAGCAATGTTTTCCATCCTTACCTGCCAATCTCTGACAAGTGCCTGGCACCTACTCTTCCTTTCTTAAACAGCAGGTAGGTGACAACAGCCTTTCGTTGTCATGTAAGACTGAGCTCTCCAGTTGTTCTTGACAGGTAAATGTCTTATAAAACAGTCACAGAATGGAAATCATGGAGCTTGTCAGTTAAAGAGGCAGAAAGTGGGAGCTAGCGGTGCACAGGAAAAAAAAAAAGGGTAGTGTGATAATATTGTTTGTGACAGAGAAGGGGATGTGTGCAGCGCTGTACCTTGTTGCATTAAGGAACCGACTCCAAACCAGAAGCTGTTGAGTAGAGTGAAGTTGTTCTCCACTACATCAGATCCAGGGTTACAGGGGTGGGCGTCGTACCATTCATAGGGGCTGAATCTGCAAACGAGATGCAAAGTTTAGACTGTTTCCTGATCTTTATGTTCCATGAAACTGGAGGAAAGTCAAGTGTTATTTTCATCGCGAAAAAAGAGACTTGGAGCTATTACTGAAGCTGCAGCTATTTTAGAGTTTTATTATTAATATTACCTTCGCCAAGGAGGTTATGTTTTACTGTGCATTTGTTTGTTTATTTGTTTGTTACCATCCGACTTTGTTTGTTAGCAACATAACTCAAAAAGTTGTGGACGGATTTTGATGAAATTTTCAGGAACTGTTGGAAATGGCACAAGGAAGAACTGATTACATTTTGAGGATGATCGGGATGAAATCCTGCATTCTGGATCACTTTAAAATTTTCGTTAACATTGCGGTAAATGGAGCATAAAAGTTTGATCGTCAATATTTCAGGTGATTACTAAT
>JAQQZY010000009.1:10120850-10138326 GCA_030068375.1 Ostorhinchus rueppellii
GTAACCCGGAAGTCCTCTATTGACCCGGAACATCCGTCTAGCTTCAAAATAAAAGCAAAATTTTGGGGGGCTTGGAACGGACTAGGGCATTTATATGGAAAACACATCTCTACTAACGAAATTATCTACTTACTTCTGGAACAGATTAATTTCGTAAGTAGAGGTACCACTGAACCTTGTAAATGAAAACGTTTCCTCTTTCTTGTGCAATAAAAAATTAACCTTTATAAACTATCTTTTCTCAAAAAAAAGTTGTGAATAACCTGAAAAAATGTAAATTTTGTAACTTATGAACTTATCATTTACACGTGTCTTACACACTGTGTTGCACAAACATTTCAGTAACAGGCAGAATATTGTTAAAATTGAGTAACTTTTACCGTAAATAAGTCCATCTCAGCTTATTATTAACAAAACTCACAGATCACAGTGGATCTACAAACACAGAAATCACAGGCAGTGTTAAACATGTACATAATTTTCTTAATAAATTTCAGGTTATTCACATTTAATTATTAAAGGATAGTTTCAAATGTAAATATTTTCACAGTGCATTGTTATTTTTTTTCACATTAGACCAAAAAGAAAATGTGTCATTATTTACAGATTATTATGTTATTATTTTACTTGAGATCACTTTGGTTTGTATCTGGCTCCTGGACGAAAATGACTTAATCCACAAATTCGTCCCGTGGGCCGCATTAGAGCCTTCGTTGGGCTGGTTTTGGCCCCTGGGCCGCATGTTTGACACCCCTGGTCTACAAGAATTTGACACTGAGAATGAATGATTTTAACACATAGTCCAGATTTTTTTGGACCAAATTTTAGAACCGTTTTGGGAAAATTGTACTTTTCTTTATTCAAGTATTGCATAAAGCTACAAAACAATACATATACAGCCTTATACTGTGTGGAATGTGGAGGTTTGTTTCTTTGTTAACATTCTAGGAGCAAAACAATTGGTTGAATTCATACCAAATTGGGTTTATAGGTTGCCAGTGATCAAGAATATATCTGACTACATTTTGGGAAAAGTAGGTCCAAGTAAAATTTTTCAATACATTTTTAAAATCTTTTTTTCCATTTACTTATGATGGGTGAAATTTCAAATGTCTGTAGCAACAAAACTATTGGTTGAATTCATGCCAAAGTTGGTCTAGAAATTGCGAGTGACCAAAAATAGATGTGGTTACATTTTGGGAAAAGTTCAAATTGTTTTAGGAAATTTTTTATCTCCCTTTTTTGTTCCTCCATTTATTTATAATGGGCAAAATTTAAAATGTCTATGAAAACACCGGGGGTTTTTTTTCCCAGTTTAATTCAAAATTGGCACATATATGTATAAAGGCAATGATGTGTTGACATTAGCACATGCATAGACATGATGACATCAGCTGGATCGATGCCAAAATAAGCTGCAAAACCCATGAGGGGCGGGGTTTGTTGTACCTGGTACGACTTGTTATATATTGTACTAAATAAAACAAAGCAAATACTAGTTTTTTTTCTTCCTGGCCACCATAGGGGAGGATGGAGGGTACCCATATACTTTCAATCTGCAAATTCTCCACTAGGGGTAACTAAAGATTAAAAATGTAGCATTTATTAGATTTATTAGATAAATAAATCATATTTCATAAACTTAGGGGATCATACATTCTAATTATTGCTGTCTCAAGAAGCTGTAGATGCTCTAAAAATATGTATTTTATAAGTAAAAAAGACCAATGATGAAGGGAATTTATTGAAGACAATACATTAAAAAGTGCGTAATTCAGTGTGTAGGATTTAGCACCATCTACTGGTGATGTTGTAAACTCATATTTCTTTCAAGCAGCTTCTAAAGACAGTAGTGTTTGTCCCTTCTGGGCTCCTGTTGAACATACTATGACAGCTGTACATCTTAAAACAGCTCATTCGAAGGTCACAGGAACTAAATAATTCTCATTTTTAGATAACAATAAACAAAATTCCCACAAGTTTCTACAAGTTAAATTTAAGACCTTTTTAAGATTACGTAGAACAGAATTTAATGTCCATTTTACAGCCTATTTCCTGACCATACAAACTCAGCTTTTTGTGCGACACATGCATGACAAACAGCTGCACGAGTGTTGGGATGAATCCTTTCACACTGATCGCTACAAAATTTGCTACAATTGGTTCCCAATTTCAAAATAAATTGTCGGGTTGCAACGGGTGGAACTGAGTCGACTAATTGTACTTTCTTTGCAGCTTAGACATTTAAGATGTCGCTTTTCCATTGACCCTCAAATATCGCAAATATAACTTAAGCATATAAATGTATCTAATGGAAAAAATGGACGATTTCACCAAAACTGTTATTTTTCGATTAATAGTTTTTGCGCTGGCAAGAAGTGGTTTTTCGGGCATTGTGAAATTGCTCTATTATGCAAAACTGCCAAGGAAAGCCTTACAACAATGGACGTTACCTCAAGCGAAGAAGAGTTTTTAAAAGAAACGTGGTTTGGTATGTGAGGACACGCCAGGAAACTGAATAATTTTTTAACTTAGTACAGAATAGAGTGGCAATACATAATAATAATAATAATAATAATGAATATCTGTGTAAATCAACACCATATATACGTTCCTCACCATGTTTATGAAATGACTTCTTGTGTCATCTCACGATAAAAAAATAAACAAATTATCGCATTTGTGATTTAATGGAAAAACTGACATTACGCACTTCTGTTTTTCCGACATTTAGTGAATATCTGTAAAGTTTTACACATAAGCCCAACGGAAAAGTGAGTATCGACACATTTAAAGAAAATACAGAGAAAACATTTTTGGCAAGATAACTTAAGACCTGGCATATTAAATTTCAAACCTTTTAAGGTAATAAATACAGATTTGTAAATTCAAGACTTTTAAGACCTTTCAAGCCCCCATGGGAACCCTGAACAAAACATAATTAAGACTACAGACCCCTGTAAATCTTAAACAGTGCACCTTTAAAGTAACTTTTACCATTAGATCAGTACAAATATAAAGGATATACTGTAACTGTGTTTGTCAATGTGACTGTGAAGAGAAAAAAAACAAAACAATAAAAAGCTAATAAATAAAGCCACAGCATGCAGGGAAAAAAATACTGAAAGGGGTGAATATTGCAGAAAGGTTGTACTTAATTTCAATAAATATGCAGCACAGGGTTGTCAGCTGCTGTACATTGTGAAAGTAATTTTATTCTGCATTCTTGCAAAGATAAGCCAAGAGATTTGAACAAATAAAAGGAGCTACATGCGAGAAACCCTCAGGCAAAAAGCTCTGCATATTGTAGAGACACACTCTGGAACATATCATTAGCACAAATAGTCCTGTGGCTGTCGGTAACAATCTCTGTTTGCAAGCCCGAGCCCTCCGCCGAGCCCTCCTCCCCACCTCTTATTGCGTTCTCTATTACCACAGACAAAGCTTTTAATATTCACTGGGGTTTGTACTTGAGGTGGAGCCATTTAAAGTCATGCAGCCCACCCCCACCTCCATCCTCCATCCTCCCCCTCCTCATCCTACAAAAAGCATGAAAAACGCCTGTTAATGTCCTCTCTGCATAATCCAGAGAGAGGCATATGCTCTAATTTAAAAAGCACATTAGTTACAGCCTGTCACACAACCAAAGAGGACTCCAGGAGAGAGATTTAAAAATATCTGTGAATGCTTTCCGCTGTACAAAATTCTTTCTAATTGTACCCAATTACAATTAACTCAATTCATTAGACATGATTAGTGAAAGACTTGAGTCAAAAGTTATTTACTCACGCAACCACAAGGCGAGTATCACATTTATTACACCCACCCTCCCTAAAAATACAGACATCGGGCAGAAGCGGCGCCGTGAGAACCTGCTCATAATTCCATCGGGAGCTCAAACTCGGGCTAATATTCAATTACAAAGGATTAGTTGAGAAAAGTCCACATCTTAACAGGCTCAAACAGTTAAAGCCGATTCCACGGAATATACAAAAAAAAAAAAAAAAAAAATGGAAACAATCTGAGGCTGCTGGATCAACGCTAACATGCTAACGTGTAGGATTTCCCAGAAACACAATAAGATGATGTTAGTATGGCGTCTGGTATCGTACAGTGAGATTCAGCTTAATTCGCCACACACATGACCAGATGCTCGTGATAAAGAAGAAGAAGCATTTCAAAGCCGCGGTTTTACAAGCCTCATTTTTGTACCAAAGTGTTACACGCTGAAAGCCCTGACTATTATATAGTCTTGAGCCTTTGGGGAGTACTTGAGGAAGTCATAATGGGACTTATCCCTATTTGATGTATTCATAATATATGAAAGCCCTCTAGTAGAGAAAAGCTGTTATAGTCCAGAGGGTACTTTGCCTTCCAGTGTAATAAAATAAGTTCTACATTACCAACCTTTTAGTTCAGTTTTTTTTTTCCTTTCCCGTTTTGTAAAACATGTTTATACAGCTCATTACCACCAAACAGCATTTTGGGCATCACCTCAAATTATCATTAAGAGAGGCTGCAATTAACACCCTAATGTGTACCCTAATCCAATTTGCTTTATGATCCACTAACTTATGCTTATGTTGAAACAGCCAATTTGCTTCCTTGTTAGGAGGTAAATGATACTGTCAGATTTGCATTATCTGTTCCACATCAAGAGGAAAATGTTAAATGTATTTCTGAATTCAGTACTTCATTTACAAAAAAAAAAAAAAATCCTATGGTGGATTTGTACTTGTATTTGAGTGTGGTATTTATTTTTACTCCATGTGACAAACAGACATCTGTTGGAAAGCCTACACTGTTTATGTATCGTTCTTATGCTTGTTGAGTTGAATTGAAAGTTCTATGGTATGCTTCTCTGTAAGTGTCATATGTCTTACGGCCCGTGAACGCACCATTGCCGTAATGGCGCTATAGTACGTTAATACCGTAAACAACTGAAACAGCTAATTATCCTCTGATACAGCGACCGTTCCTTTTCAGTAATTTTCCTCATCCTGTGCCTGTACCACCCTGGTTTTGTTGCTGTGTGCGTATGACAAAACATGAGATTAATGACGTGTTGTTTAGATTGAACGTACTGCTAAACTGTTGGTTAGTGTGTTTACTTGTGTATGAGCTAATGCTATCTTGTGCTAGCGTCTTATGCTAGTGTGTTGATAAAGCTAGTGTTTGTTAGCTTGGTGAGGAGTATGTAGGTTAATTTTGTCACTTGTACGGACAATATGATGTGATCGAGTGCTGAATGCAGTACTTTATAACTTAAGCTATGTCACTATTTCTGTATGATGTGTAATGTTTACTATACTCATGTTACTTCATGTTGTTGTTACAGACCACAGCAAAATAAATCAAACATTAACTGGACATCTGTATCCATGCTTTTTAACCGGAATAACACCTCCATACCTTGCCGCTCTAACCAGTTGAATTCCTGCAGACAACACACACCCTCTCCTTTTTAATGTCAGAACGTTATCCAGTATAATCCACTATATCCGCTATAGAAATAATATAGCACATTTGAACAACAAGAACGTTTCCAAAGTGCTGCACATCATAAAAACGATAAAATAGTTCAGAGAAAAACTCAAAACAATAAATAAGTACGTAAAACTACAGCAATGCTGTGAACAAAACAGTAAAATCAAATAATTATAAGTACTAAAATTAATAAAAACAAATAAAAGGCACAGAGGACCACATAAGTCCCGTGGTGGTAAAAGCTAGAGAATAAAAATGGATCTTAAGACAAGACTTAAAACACTCCACTGTGGGTGCTGTTTGGACATGGTGAGATGGGGTGTTCCACAGTCTGGGGCCACCCACAGACAAAGCCCCGCCCCCCTGCTTTTGTGGCTGAATCCCAATTCACCGTTACCACTACCCCTTTGTTTTGCACATTCACATGAAAGGGCAGTGTTGTCCTGATTTTCAATTAGACAGAGGGGAAGGGCTATATACGCCTTGAAACAGATTTTCCAGGACCGCACTACGAACGAAGGGGTAGGAGGAGTTTCACATAATTCTGTTCGGATCATTGGCAAGACAGAGGTAAACACAGCCAAAATGTGCAGCAGTGATGAAAGAAACACACAAATGTAAGTACTTTCTTTGTAAACAACTTAATCATTTGATCGACCATTTAATACTGTTTCAGTGTGTTGTACTGTAGATCACATTTCTGTGGTTTAAAGTTGATAGCTGTAAAAAGATGACCAAAGCCCATGGAACAGAGGCGGTTACAGCTGCTGATGACGTGGGGAATATTTACAGAAACTACATTTTTGAAGTGTTGTCCTATTTCATAGGGGAATGTTTGAACCCCTACCCCTCGCAGCTGTTTCTTGCGGTAGTGCCAAAGGGTAGGGGTAAGGGGTAGGGCTAAGAGGTGAATTGGGATTGGGCCTAAGTCTGGTCTTGGGCACCACGAGCTGCTGCTGGCCCTCAGACCTCGGAGTGCACTGGGGTACAAATTTAAATGAGGTCTGTGACGTACTGTGTCCATTCAAAGTTTTAAAAACAAACAATAAAACCTTAAAATCACTTCTAAAATCAACAGGGAGCCAGTGCAAAGAAGCAAGAATTGGAGTCATGTGCCGTTATGTTACCTTCTCAAGCCCGTCCTCCTTCAGACTGATGATGTCCAGGTCGAAGTCCGTCCGCAGACCCGTGGTCTTATTGAAAGACAGTCTCCCCGTCAAACCATCCCAGTGGGACTGAAAGACAAAACATCTGCATATTTAGAACCACAGACATGACAGACATTTATGAACCATCTCCAACAGGTTTTTTTTTTTTTTTTTTTCATGTTTCAAATGCAATAACGTACAAAAACCAAATAAACACAGAAATGTTCAAGTGCAGTTGACAAAGCATGGACACGCTCCTGCTACGACACCCTGTATCTTTCACTGAGAGTTAATTCACACCCACACATACCCACGGTCCAAAAGTACAAACACAAACCATACACGCTGTATTTCCTTTTTTTTTTTTTTTTTTTTTTTAATTACATTTTACATCTCGACGCCTCCAACGCATTTTCCCTCCAGACTACAGAGTTAATTAACATCCATCTCTTTGCTTGATTCCCCATGAGGGGGGAAAAAAACACATAACTGCCCCCTATTACAATTCTCTGATACCCACCACCTCCACAGACGTGTACGCAAGCCTACACGCACTAGTATATCAGTCTATGTTATTGTTTCATACTTGTGTTAACCCGTACAGACCCAAACAGTCACTGACCGCCTAAACCATCTACTGATCTAAACGGTCTAATATCTGTTGATCCATTAATTCTATCAATGCATGTAAATAATTGGTGTAAAATACAGTTTGTCATCTTTTCATGATCATCAGATATGACTCATTTGGATTTTCAGAGGCTCTAGTTACCGTGGAAACACCATCATCTTCTATAATATTGATTCACCAGTAAAACCCATGGAGTCTGATCAATGACAGTGGATGGACACACTTAATTTATGTTCAGTTAATGAAATATTTTATTGAAAAATTCCCTTTTTCTTTAGTTTGATACAATAATCTTCAACTTTAATCTAAGCTTTTATGAACATCTACATGATCAGTTAATTGAAAACAGGAAAATACTTGAAGTTCACTAGAAAAAAACCCTGAAAATACAGTCGATAATATTGTAATAAGTGGTGATAAATCACTTAATTAATGTTAAATATTGAGTTATACTGCAGAAATGAATTAATTGGGTCTTTATGGAATAAAAATAAGGACAAGAATGAGACAGTATCAAACAAAACTGATCCTTCTAATATCGTTTAGAATCAAGTACGCCTGATTTTTTTTTAGACGCTAAGAGGTAAAAATAAGAGCTAATTAAGCAACATTGATTCACCAGTAAAACCCATTGAGTTGGATCAATGACAGTGGATGGAAACACTTGGTTTATGTTCAGTTAATGTTATACTTTACTGAAAAAAAAGCCACTTTTTCTTCAGTTTTCTCTTTTTTTGATTAAATAAACCTCAATCCTAAACTGAGCTTTTATGAACATCTATGTGATCAAGACATGAAATGTAGGAAAATACTTAATGTTCACTGAAAAAAACAAAAAATACAGAAGATAATATTATAATAAATAGTGATAAATCCCTTAAGACCAGTTAAATATAAATATATAGGGTGGGATTAGAAATTGCATGTAGAATTTTTAGTATTTCTGAAATGATGAAATTTTTTTTTTTTTTTTAAATGACAACATTAATGGGGGTTTCTTATTTTCTTATCATCTTATTTCTTTTTTCACAGATTCAGGAGGTTCTAAATGATATCCAGTGACGTCTTTTGTTCCATCCCTGGCTGTTTGATGAAACTGGCTGACACCACCAGTGCTTACGTTGAAATATGAAGACTTACTTTCATTTTCCCATGTAATAAAGAACATGTGTCATTTGTTTCAATATATTTCTAATAGGAATATGGATTTATTACCTATTTTTAATGCCTAGTTACTTTTCACCCACCATATAGAGGAAAAAAAAACTTTTGGAAGTGCTACTTTATGGGTTAATAGAGGCATCAAAGTTATTCAAACGCCTTTGTCCTTGTTATTGTCTGCTTTATGACTGTTGGCCTTGGTGGGGGTGTTTTGAAAAACAAGCTGCCAACTTTTATTTTTATTATCTTCTTTTTCTGTTGTGATCTCAGGAAAAAAAAGTGATTTCTAATTACCTATCGTCGTCACTTTCATTCAGGGCATGGTGTCTTTAATAGGTCTTGGTACAATAGCATAATCAATCACCGTGCGTCGAGCGCTAGCACTCTTCTGATATTTAAAATCCAAAGTGTGACAGCCCTACAGGCTATAGCTCTCTCCTGTCTGCCCCGCAGCTTGCCAGGACTTGTTGTGAGAAAATCGAAGCTTCAAGGAGAAATTTGTGGCACTCTCCTTTTCCAGACCCCCACACACCTCGTTCCATCTGGCCTATCGCCACAGAGGTGGGTGGCATGTTCAAACAGCTCTAATTCACAGAGTGACATAAATGCCTCAGCCATCTCACATCCAAAGGGGCAATTCGACCTTCAGAACATGTCAGAAGCCTGTCTTGAAGCAAGTGTAAATCAAGTCTGAGTAAGGGTTTTTATAACTGAAATACTGTTTGTGTAAGGTCTACTATGTAATAAGATTTGATTGGCTGTAGTCATGGCCAAGTGGCTAAACTAGCTGCACTAGAAGAGTTTTGTTAGTTCACAATAAATGAAAATGATCCCCTACATTGTGTGCTGTATTGTGATGATTTAGGCCTATGTAATTTCATTTGTGTATTTGGCTGACGTGCAGAAATGGGCTCTGCACCTCAAACACAGTAGTAACAGTGCATGGGTTTATTCCCTTAGGGCAGGGGTGTCAGTGGTGTGGAACTGGTTTTAGTTCAGGTTCCACATACAGACCAATGTGATCCAAAATAAAAATAACATACAAACAAGTGGTGCCAGGCACAACAGACCCCACCCCTCACACATAGTTTGCCCATTATAAGTAAATGGGGAGATTTTAAAAATTCATCAAAAAATGTGAACTTTGACCTATTGTTTCCAAAACGTAATGAGATGCATTCTGGGTCACTGGCAATCTAAAAACGTCAATTTAGTATGAATTCAACTAATAGTTTTGCTGCCACAGGCATGTGAGATTTTCCCCTTTTATAAGGAAATGGAAAAAAAAAAAAAAAAGATTTAAAAAATTCATTACAAATTGAAACTATGACCTACTTTTCCCAAAATGTAATGAGATCATTTCTGGGTCACTAGCAATCTATAAACCAAATTTGTTTTGAATTCAGCAATTGTTTTGCTGCTAGAGTGTTAACAAAGAGACAAAGAAACAAACCGAACTAAAAACTATAACCCTCGTTTCCCCTTCAGGGTGCGGGCTAATAATGACTCCAGATTTTCTTCAAGGTTTAATGTGAAAATCATATTACATTATGCCTATAAATAATGATAACTCATTTTTTTTCTCTGTGTTTTTGTGCAAAGAAATTACATTATGAAAATATTTACATTTACAGTGTTTAACACATGTATTCTTCCAGCTCCACCAGTATAAGGTGTTGTCCACTGCTGCCATAATTGAACAGTATTTCTGTTTACCTAAATATCTGTTTATGTTTCCATAATGCTTAATCCACCAGGATATGACAGATACTTTTTATCCAAACCGTATCTTTAATGCAAAAATGCAACTATTGTTGCTTTCCATACATTTTCCAGTTTAATAATTTCTAAAATTGCATAGGGAAATGCAGCAGCAAATGACTATTTTTTTTATGAAGTTGTACAATTCCAGTTATTATCTTGCATTCCTGTGTAAAACTACATAAAAACAATGGCAGCAAGAATGTAAACTGTTATCTGCACCAAAGGTGGGCACACTAAATATGGACATTTTTGGTTATTACTTGTCAACAAGGACTGTTTTGTTATTCCAATTGGTCATTTTCTGTATGAATAAGAATAAAATTGTGAATTTGAAACAAGTTTTTGATTAAACTATGAAGTTATTTATGTTTTCTTGTTTTCATGACATTTGTTAAGCACTGTAGAAGCTAAATGTTTTGTGTCCATCTGATCCGATATCAAGTTCAGGTATAATATTGTTAAAATTGCACACAATTTTCATAGGAAATTTCTTTTTTTTTTTTTTCCAGGTTATTTACATCTTTTTTTGTTTGTTTGGAAAGTTTGGATATATAAATACCTTCACCATTTTTTTTTTTTTTTGCACGAAAACAAAGAGACTAATTTGAAGTTATTTATTCTTATGTTATTTTTATTTTATTTATATTATTATATATTATATATTCTTATTCATTATTTATTGTTTATTATACTATTATTTTACTGGTCTGGCCCATTGGTGATCAAATTGAGCTGAATGTGGAACCTGAACTTAAATACTGTATGTGTGACATCCCTGCCTTAGGGGATGCGTAGTGGTTTAATATTATACTATAGAGGATCTGATTACAGGACACACGTAATGCAATGCTATTGATTTGTGCGAAAACAGTCTCTTTATCAACTTAAAACTATACTTTTCTCAGTCAAGCAGTATAGCAGTATTAGAATGATATTTGCTTCATTATACAGAACACAGCCCACATCCCCAGTAATTATCCTATTACTGAACAATGAAGTGTTGATATACTATAGTGTCATCTGATGCTGAAGTACTGAGAAGTTCCACCTCTTCTGCTTATGACCCATGGGACTTCACTTTGGGGGGAAAAAACTGTGTTGCAGTCAGTAATTATTTCATTATTAATACATATGATATTTGTCAATGAGAAAAACACAAGTTAAATGTCACCACGAACTGACTGCAGTTCTGTGTCCTGGGCCAAGCACAGCCTCTACATGTAGATATAAATGTTCACATGTATAGGTTTGTTGAAATTAGCGGGGTATGTATTGCTAATTAATGTTATGAAAGACGGTAAGAAATACGTTTGTTTATGATTAGCATTTAAGCTAGCAATTAGCGCGTTAGCCGCGAACGTTAGCATGCTAAGTCTGTTGTTGCTAACGTCACTGTAGAGGGGCATATTAGTTTCATCTGTATTTAGCAAAACATGTAAACGTACCTTATGTGTTTATTTCAGTTTTACACTTCTTAGAGACATTTCCATGATGTGTAAATTTGAAAGCATCATCAGCCGTTTTCATCATTGAAGAGTTTACTATCTGTTTCAGGAAGTAAGGAAAGTTTTCTCTGTGTTTTCGAGTGAAAAAAGTAAAATTCCGCAATGAAAATGATTACATATACAAACTGTACATGAACGCAACATGAACCTGAAAATTCATTTAAGAAGTAAGCGCACTTTTAATAATATTACGCCCAGTTTATTATTTATACATGTGCGTTACAGGCAGAATACTGTTAAAATTAGACATACTTCTCTTAAGACATTTCAGTTCATATTTGTTCACATTATTCACATTTTTTGTAAAAGGCTAGTCTATAAATGTAAATATTTTTGTGTAGTTTTACTGTTTTCAAAACTAAAACAAAGAGGAAAATGTGTAGTTTTCATTATTTATAGGTTATGAAAGTAATTTACTGGTCTGACCCATTTTAAATTGAATTGACCGAAAATATTTTAACATCCTTCATTGTTAATATCAGTGTGATTTAATGTAATGTAAAGTAATTTAATTTTGTAACAGTGTATTTTTTTTTCCATTTTACAAATTCATCCCGTGGGCCGGATTGGACCCTTTCATGGGCTGACTTTGGTCTCTGGGCTGCATATTTGACACCTGTGGTTTATGGTGTATGTGTTGAGGTGAAATGTTCAGCTTGCAGATGAAAAGAATGAACTGTAAACTTATTTTATTTATGTATGTATTTATGAAAGTGTATCTGTATTTTAATGGACCCCAGGAAGAGTAGCAACCACTAAAGTGGATACTCTTGGGGATCAGTATAAACAATAAATAATCTTAAGAAAAATAAGTTGAATTTTAACAAAAGTATGCCTGTTTAGTAAATGTTTTGTGTCGTTGTAGATCCACTTTGGTCTGTGACCTGTAATGAACATGTATAAATGAAAAACTGAGACATAATATTGTTAAATTGAAGTGGGCTGTATGTGGCCCCTGAGCTAAAATGAGTTTGGCATCCCTGTTCTAAGGTAATAAATTATGATAGTGAATATCGTATATCACTGTAAACACTGTAATGTTGATACAGATATATTTAAAAATGTTAATATCAAATGCATTTTGGTTTAGAAACATTACATTTAAACATATCCAAGGTTTGCAGAAATGTTGAATCTCCACATTTAATTCCGGTGCTTGCTATTAGTACAGTCTGAAGGATCTAATAGAGCTGTCCTAGCAGGATTCTCTGTTCAGGCTTCCAGCTGACTGTGTTGATCTGTCTTTGGGGAGTGGCCAAATGAGATAAACTTGCATAAATGTGATAGGTTGATATTCGCTGACACCAACCTGGCCTTTGTAAGCTCCTCATAAAACACATGCACCGCTCTTTTATCCTGTCAGAACCTGGCACCACATGTCTCTGTAGTTAAACAAACACAAAAAAAAGGATGGGTTACTTCCTCATCCAAGAGTCTTCTGTGGATTTGGACCATGCCAGTTTTAATACTGGCTTTGAAAATCAGTGAGCTGCAGGCTTTGGTGTTATAATGAAAGATCACACTTCCTGGGGATGTGAACTGGCATGAGAGTGACATTAACTAGCCAAGACATACTTTTGATTCGCACTTGTCAGTTCTAAGGTGGCATTTTGTGGAAAATGTAGTGAGGAAATATTGACCGTGGGTGCTCTGGGTTGGTTTGTGATGTAAATTAAAGTCCAGGACCTATACATTTGTCCACTGTGCTCTCTTCAGTCATGTGTCGGATGTGTATGTAAGAGTATGACTGGTCATAGGACCCACTGTAACAGGACAGGTAATGGTAGGTACAGTCCTACAAACACCACTGCCAATTTAGTGATGTTCAACGATGGAACAAGGAACCAGTTTTACTTTATTAATTAATTTATTTATTTCACCCATAAAGGCCCAGTGCTACTTTTGTGGTAATTCCAAATCACTTTTCTTTTTAAGTGATTTGTCACCATTTATTACAGAATAATCCTCTGTATTTTGTATTTTTCCAGTAAAAATCAGGTATTTTCCAATATTTTGTTTATTGATCATGTAGGTGAGAGGGGTATGTGCAGGATAACAGTGTGCAATAGCAATAAAGGGATAAGTGTAAGAGCAACAATGGGATATTTATAATATAATCATGTGCAAACCTTAATTAATGCTTGATGGCTTTGCTTGGTCCCCCTGTTTTTGTCTATCTGTGTGCACTATGAATTGTTTCTTGTTTATTTTTATATGTCTTAGACAAGTTAATAAGATAAGACTTTATTGATCTGTCCATAGGGAAATTTCCCAGTTAAACACACAAATGCAAAGAAAAAGACAAGTAGGAAAAAAAAACACAAGTGAAAAATAAAGAATATAAAGGAAATTGAGAAATTTGGTATTTATATAAATATCTATATAAATAGAGAATTAAACATTTTTAAAAATGTAAAAATATGATATGTTATCTGCAAGTTGTTTTTTTTTTTTTTTACCTGCTAATGGGACTCAAGATGGAAATTAGCCGTATACCTGTAGTCTCTTGTATTTACATGCAAATCTTCATTAATACAAACTGTCCCATTTCAAAAATAAAGAAAATTAATTAATGTTCATAAAAACAACATTAAAAAGCAAAAACTGAAGAAAATGTGACATTTTCATCAAAATGTATCATTAAATGAACAGAAACCCAGTGTGTCCATCCGCTGTCATTGATCCATCAATGCTGTAGAAGATGACAGCGTTTCCATGGTAACTACAGAGCATCTGAACATCCAAATGGCTCATATCTGATGACAATGAAAAGATGTCAAACTGCATTTTACAAAAATTATTATTTACATGTATTGATAGGATTAATGGATCAACAGGTATTAAACAGTTCAGATCAGTAGATGGTTTTGGTCGTCAGTAGATGTTTGGGTCTGTACGGGTTAACCTGTTATTTTACCGGCTAGGTCAATTTAGAACCAGTTCTCCTTTATAATGTTGAGCTGGACAAGAGGCAGCATCGTAGGCAGATAGGTGTGACAATGAAGGAATAACACTGTGGAGGCACACACACACACACACACACACACACAGTTTGATGGAAGGGGATGCTATCATGAAGGTTGAGGAGGACTCATGTGATCTACAGCCAAATGACCTCACGCTGTCTAATAGTCAGTCTCCTTGGAGATCACTCACAAATATGTAACTCCACACTGACCAACAAGCAATCCATTCACCGGGTAAAAAAAAAAAATGCTGCCATTGTAGGTTCCTGCAATCTGTAGATGTGTATAAATGAAAACATTTCTGATTTAAAGGTCTTTAAGGCACATCAGCAAAAGAATCCCAGCACTGAAAGATCAATAAAAGAGGTAGAAAAGTGAGAATTAAGAGGAGCCGATGGTGTCAAGGCTTTGCTGCTGTGCATTGTGGGTCAGTAGCCTTTACTAGTACTAGTAGCTAGCGGGTATGTTAGGTTTATTCACTTTAACCTGCAAAACCTCATGAAGTGTGTTGATGCATTTATAAAAATGTAACCTTTCAGTGAGTCTTGGTCCCAGTAGGTGTTAGTTTATGTAGAAACAGAATATGGATGATACTCAGATTACTGTGCTTATTTCATCGTGTTACACACTGCAAAAAATGATTTCTAAGAAAGTGAGAAGAGCTTTATTTCTAGAACATTTGTCTTATTTTTCATCTAAATAGAGAAATGAACAAACCAAAAACCATAAGAAAAATATTCTTTTTTTTTTAATATATATATTAAACTTTTTGTTGTTGTTAAGATTTTTTTTTTTTAGCTAAGATCAAGGTGGTTTTATTTCTTGTACTAAGCACTGTTTGCTACAATTCTAGCATTTTGTCCACTTTTAATAGACTTTTTTTTTTTTTGTTTAGTTTTGTTTTTGCTTGTTTTAAGAATTCTTGCCAAGATTTTTTTTTTTTTTTTTTTTTACCCCATTATCAGATTTTTATTTTTTATTTTTTTTTACCCAATATAAACCAATTAGACCAGATTTAGGAATATCAGACTTATTTTTTAGCAGGGCATCTTTTGCAGTGCATTGCTCAGTTTATCATTTCAGTATATCACGTCATGTGTAATTGAAATGTATGCCAGATCATCCGTGAGAACATTTACTGCTATGCTGGGTTACTTTGCACTGAAGCATTAAGGATTTCTTATGATATTCTTATTACAGGCCTTGATTAAACCTAGAAGCACCTGTACTCACGGTTTAAGGCACAGATTTGTGCACGGTTTGTAAATGACTGAATCTATTTTTGACATGTATTTGCAAACTTTTATTTGCATTAAACCAAGTCCTCTTATCCTTCCCTAAATAGAACTAATTTCTGTCCATGCCCAAACATATAAATGATTAAGTGGTTCCATAATGATAGTAATGAATAGGAGCAGAAGGTGGTATGCACATGAACCCAGAGGCCCTTCAAACCACAGTGTGCATAACAGGCATAGTCACGGAATAACATCAAAACATCTTTCATACAATCTGTTTTTAACTCTGACATATTTTTTTGTATTTCATCCACTTGAGCCATAAATAATAAAAAACACTTAACTTTTTTTTTTAAATGCCATTTTGGTAAACACAAACACAAAACATTATTATTATTATTATTATTATTATTATTATTATTATTATTATTATTATTATTATTATTATTATTATTATTTTATTTTTATTTTTAAATACCACCTGAATATTGGATTACCTATTATTTCCTTTTTGCATCCTGGCATATGTCAATGATTAACAACAACGCTGCTTAATATGCATTATTAATATTTTTTATATTCTAAAAAAACAAACAAACTAGCACCTGTCACCAGTCGTGCCTAAAACATACACATATAAATCAAAGAGGATCATCAAAAGCTTGTGCAATATATCAGATTAATAATAATTAATTAAAAAAAAAACCCAAAACATTATATTTCTCTAATTTGCAGAAACATACAATAGCAACATTTGATTCTGGCCACTGCTTTAAAACAGACCTACTTTAACCCTATAACCCCTGAGACGTTATTCCAGATAAACGTGCTGTGAATGTTCGTCAGTGGTTTTCTTTTAATATGTGTTTTAGGATCAAAATAGGGTAAAATAACAGAGAAAGACATAAAGAGAATTTGAAGTTTGACAGATTTTCACTAAATAAGGCTCTCAGAACGTACATGAATAAGAAGTGTAGGATGTTGACCATGGGCTGTGAACTGGAATACACTGAACAACATGGATTTGAATTTTGGCCCAATAGTTTTTTGTTTTTCTAAACCAGTCCAGCTGCTTTTTGGTACCTGGTTGAACTCCAAAAAGCAGTTGCATGGTCCAAAAAAAAAAAAAAAAAAAAAAAGGAAAATAACAACCCTGCAGACAACAGTGTAAACAAAAGCAAAACAAAAAAAAAACAAAAAAAATCACAAGGAAAATGATGTTAAAAAAAAAAAAAAAGCTCAAATCGTTTATTTTTTTTTATAGTGAGTCTGTCTCACTCACTGCTCTGTGTTTTGACCCCATTCCACAGGCGGCAGGGGGTCCAACTGAGCATGCTCAGATGTCTATGGACAGAACAAGGTCTATTCTACCAACACGATTTGACATTTTAACAAACGAGCAAACGTTTACATTTTTATAAATATGTCAAATAACACTCACTACACACACGTCAGTCAGGGGTTAAAGCAGGGGTGTCAAACTCGTTTCAGTTCAGGGGCCACATTCAACTAAATTTGATCTGAGGTGGGCGGAGCCAGTGAAATAATAACATAATAATATGTAAATAATGTCAAC
>JAQQZY010000009.1:10201741-10214735 GCA_030068375.1 Ostorhinchus rueppellii
TGACCTCTCATTGTCCTCTGACAGTCTTATCCTTTGGTTACTGTCGCTGTATCCCTGCTTCCCCGGCTTTCTGACCACGGACCGGAACACTGACCACGGCTTTGGATCCCCCTCAAACAGCAATCAAGACAGCATTATTAATTGGATTAATAAACTGCATTTATCTCCTAATCCTACTCCTTCGGGTCAGTCTCTGCATTTGGGTCTCACTTCCGAATTCGGACTTAACATTACTTGTACTCAGTCTGGAAAAAAGCAGTATCGGTGCATCCTTAGCGATAATCATTATTTACAGAGTTGACCGAAATATCCCAAACTAAACCCTGGCTCTAACAGGTTTGTTTCTTTTTTAGCAGCCACTGAAATGGAGGATGAGGTGAGGCTTTCTTATTTTGCTCTAACTACATTGCAAGGCTAAAGCTTAACAGCATAACAGGCTACGCTACGTCTAAAAGGGCAAACACGAGGATCAAACTGGCTTTGCACTAAAACATGACCAATTCTAATGACCGAACCATGGGAATTACAAACAAATCTCTGGCTTGAATAGAAATCCGCCTCAAATAAAGTGTAAATAAAGGTCACTAGTTGAGGGAGTATGGTGTGTACGACTGTTGACAGAGGAGTATTTCGTTGCCAAGGAGACAGGAGACTCTTTGAAACTGAAAATAGAGATTAAACAGAATAAATATTTCACTTTCACTCAACAAGTAAACGGGAAAAACAGCTGCAGATGAAGTATAATAATAATAATATGCAAAAAGTGTCTACTGAAATGTTCACTACACTAGTTTAAAAGACAATATACATATGAGTGTACCTAATAAAGTGGCCAGTGACTGCACATGCCGCTGCATCTTTGAGGGTTTGCTATTCCTCTGTGTACCTACAGTGTAGTGAATGTTTTGTTTTTTTAACTTACTGTTGCTTTTCTATCAGTTTTGATGCATCTCCTCTGATCTCTAGCATCAAAAAGGCATTTTTTTCCCACCCAGAAAACTACTGTTGAATGGTTAATTTCCTCTTTTTGTCTGACAGGTGGTTGTGTGCAAAGATTTCACTTTTAAAGGCAGTTTCTGAAATACTCACCTCAGCCCATCCAACTCCAACATTCACATCGTGTTTAACGTCACTTAAACTTTCTTTCTCAGTCTGATGCCCAGTCTGACCTTCAGAGGGTCGTCTTAACCATGTCTACTGAGCATGCCTAAATGCTATGTGCTGTTGCCATCTGATCAGCCAGTTAGATATTTGTTTATATGTTTGCGTCTTTGCCTGTTTTTAAATCTCTTCTTAAAAACCACCTGTTCTCCTTGACCTTTTAACCCGTGCAATGTTGATAATTTGTTTTGTTTTATATTTTAACTTGTTTTATTTATTTGATTTAATTTTTTTTTTATGCTTTTATTAAACTGTATTGTGTTTTTAGTGTTCTGTACAGCACTTTAGTTGTTTTAAAGTGCTTTATGAATAAAGTTGGATTGCAATGGATTGGATTGGATTTCCATTCATGTACAACTGACCTTATTCTATTTGTTTGTTTATTTTGTTTCATTTTTATTGTCCCCCATGTTTTGTATTATATTTGTCAGAAAGAAAGAAAGAAAGAAAGAAAGAAAGAAAGAAAGAAAGAAAGAAAGAAAGAAAGAAAGAAAGAAAGAAAGAAAACGAACGAACAGATGTACCTAATAAAGTGGCCAGTTGGTAGCCTCTTTTCCAAAGCCCTTCTGTTACGGTAATATTTCTCCTTTATTATTATTATTATTATTATTATTATTATTATTATTATTATTATTATTATTATTACTAATGACGTATGTGTAAACACAATAATAGGATCATTTGGTCCCACCTTTATCGCAGCTCTGTAACGCCTCTGGAGGTAGTATCAGAGCTGTGATGAAGGTGGAATCATGATTCTGGAACGCTATGGAAAAGGAACACCTCTCATTCTGCAACCAAGGTGTGACGTTTCGATGGCGCGACCTCCGCCCCTGAGAAATATGGAGGCACTGGCATGGATTCCGCGGCAGTCTCCCCGGTGTGCCAGGGATGCTGCGGGTGCTGTGGCTTCATACCAGCGATGCTGCCGCGGCGTTGTGCCAGGGATGCCGTAGGTGCCACAGCTTCATGTCGGGTGGCACGATGCCACTGGTGTTGCGGCTTCATGCCATTTTCACCTGTAGCTCGAAGCTGCAGGACCAGCACTGGTGGGGGCTGCTGCAGAATCCACGCATTACAAATGACCGAGAATACATTTAAACAACAGGACACACATTGGAGTACACGCTGTAAAAAGTAAAACTTGAATCAACTTCAAAATTTTTCTTCAATAAGTCACACATAAAAATAAAAAAATTAAAAAAAAAAATAGTTGAGTGAACTAAATTAAATTACACTCAATACAATTTCATTTGGTTCACTCAACTATTTCTTTTTTTAAATATGTGAGCTATTGAAGAAAAAATTTGAAGTTGATTCAATGTTTTACTTCTAACAGTGCAGATACAGTTGTACTGACAGATCCAATAAATGCGCTCCGTGTTTGCAGAATGAAAGAAATGGAAAACATTAGGGTTCGAGGTGAGGAAAAAAGACAAATTCCGACCTATATTCAAAAACTCTACAGGTCGGAATTTGTGGGGAAAAAAAAAAGCCTCTGCATGAAGCCCAAAAAGACAGCAGTTACACACGAGACTAGAAGCACATGTGGGTAGATCGGGGTGGGTCAGGGGGTGTGACCGCCAGTTTTCAGAAGGGGTGAGGGGTGCTGATGAGCCATTCGCAGTTTCACAGTCCCAGACACGTGTACTTAGACTTGCATTCTGCTGTGTAAAAGTCCAGCCTGCCTCACCTCTGTTCCTCCTTTGCCTTGGCTGTGTACATCGATCAATGGTGGAAAAAAAGGGGGGGGGTCAACATCTCCCTTTTTTCCGGAAACTCTGTGTAAAAGTGCTGTTGCGAGCATGTGAGCACATTTTTCAGTCTGCTGCCCCTGGTGGATAAATACTGCTACTGCAAATGAGTGAAGCCCAAGGTCATGGCAGCTTCTTCAATCTCTGTTTCTCATGATGCCTCTCATGATCGCATAAATTCTAACCTCTTCCAAATCACACAGATTATTAAAATGAAGTATCAGTTAAAGGAGGAGTTGTGTGTTTCTGGCAGCGTGAAGAAGGCATCCTGACAGATTTCCTGGCAACACAATCCAACCTCAGTAGCAACTTGTTTTCTCACATCACTTCCTCCACCCCCATCCTCAGAGTGATGGTCACACACACTGCACAGCATAAATTGTCTTCACTGTTCACTTTGATCCCTGACACGAGCATGGCATCCCGCTATAGCAACTCCATGTGGAGTACTGGCAATCAGCAGACACGTTGTTGTTGGGGGAACACATAACATGTGTGCACGACGTGAATCGCCTTTACAACAGGCTGCGCGTCGTGTCAGATCGCTCACCTGAAAAACACAGAGAAAATACTGACCCGTCTCATGTGGAACAATGTTTCAGCTTTAGACTTCAGACAGTGAAAATGTACCAGAGGTTTCAAGTCTGTGGTATATATTCACTGTGACAGAACACTGGCTGTAAAATGAAGCAGTTATGCAGATTTAGAGACTTTCAGTTTTAATATTTAGTGAGAGCAACTACATCAGCTATAAATATCTTCTCTTAAGATTTGGAAAATAAGCTTAGAAATAAGCAATAAACCTTAATTATTATTATTCAAAAATAATTACCCTGTTGACCTTGTTTAATTTGTCACTCAAGGCTGAACCATAAAATTCCAAAATTAATGCTGCTGCTTCTACAGTAGCTTATGTGAGCTGGAAAAATATATGTCATTTTATAATACAGTAAGAACAAAACATGTGCACTTTAGCGACCTAATTCAAGGAAAAATATGTAATATTTGTATGTGTTATGTTAAATCTGGAGTGTGTTTTGTGCTGGTGTTTTGTGCCTGATGTTTCTTGACATGATAAGTAAGTTTTAAGAGGAAATTCACTCTGGTCTTTTGTGAAAAATCCCACTTAGTTTTAGTGCTTCAAGGACGTAAGGGTTTTATTTAGCCTAGATATCAAGCAATTTAAAAAAAAAAAAAAAAGTCTATTACTGTCTTTCTTCCTGACATTAACATTGTAGCCTACAAATCTAGATCACATAGCGGCAGAAAATATTCTTGCCGAGTTTGTGAGCCCATCATTGGTCAAACACAAAGTATGTCGGACCAATCAAAACGTTCTCTCTGTGTAGTGAGTCATTGGGGCGGGCTTTGCACGATGACGACAGGGCTGTGCGAGGGCGAGATAGCAGAACAAGCATAGAGAGCAACGAAGACGGATGTGGCTAACGAACCACGCTCGTTTGAATCGGCTTTGTCGTCGATTTAGGAAGAGTTCAACTTGGGCTTTTCTTTGAAAGTTGAGCAGAAAGAAACACTCAAGTCACTGGTTTTAAACAAGGATGGATTTGCTGTTTTGCCGACCGGCTACGGTAAAAGTCTAATATACCAGCTGGCTCTGCTTATAGCTCTGAATACGTCACACTGTCGGTTGCTCTGATTGGTCATAGAACTGGCCTATTATGGGCAGGAACAGTTTGAATGACAACGGTTGGATCCACCCACAGGCTTCAACTCTGTCAACGGTTCAATTCTAGACTGTACAGTTCATGTATAGTTCGGCCTGCCAGGCTAATAACATTGTACAGTTTAAGAGACATGTAGAAAACATACATCCTGCTACATTAGGTAGTGGATCTTATTGATAACCATCTATTTGTAACATTTTTCTTCCTTTTTTCATTAAAAAAGTATTAATAGATTTTCAATATAACTTCTGGTATCATACATTAGTTGTTCACCAAAAGAAAATGCTGGCTGTTGAGCTAACTTTAGCTGCTGCTAACTGCCATGTCTACATCCATATACAGTGGTTTTTATGTGGAGGACATGGGTCAGGTTTTCAGCTGAAGTCCTTACACTTTCATGTCAGCTCTTAAATACCTTTTTTTTTTTTTTTAAAGAGCTACAGCATTGTGCAACACCAGCTAGCCTAAATGGAATCTGCTTCACAAATGCACTAAAGTCCATGTGAATCTTATTTATGCAGCTTTTCCACTCCTGGTATAAGTACAACTCAGCTCCGTTTAATCAGTGTAGATGAGAATGCAGTTGTTACCATTTAAAATCTGTGTTTGATTGATTAAAGAAGAGCCTACTTGAAAATTTGCTCCAGTGTTTACAAAGATGTCCTACTAGCTTGGCTTTCTGTACCACAACCTGACATGATGGCACATTACATGTAGTCGCTTTTCCATTGGACAAATGTGCAAAACTTTAATTTACTAAATGTCGAAAAAAAAAACAACAAGTGCATAATATCAGATTTTCCATTAAATCACAAAAGCAATGATGTGTTTATTATCGTGAGATGACATGAGAAGTCATTCCATAAACATGGCAGCAAACATAAATATCATGTTGGTTTACACACACATATATATATATATATATGACCCCTCATTTCTTTGCTAAATTAAAAAATTATTCGGTTTCCTGGTGTGACTGCACCATGTTTCTTTTTAAAACTCCTCTTCACTTGTTGGAACGTCCGTCCACATCCATTTTTTTGGTTTGTTTGTATTCATGAATACTTGCAAAAGAAGGTCTTTCCATTGCAGTTTTACGTAATATACCAATTTTGCAATTGCAATTTTGCCTCAAAAACTGCCTCTTGCCAGCGCAAAATCATTTAATCGAAAAATGAGAATTTGGGCAAAATTGTCATTTTTACATTTGGTACGTTTTCATGCACAAGTTATATTTGCGATATTTGACGGTCAAAGAAAAAGCGACTAGTGATGATTGTGGTTCGTAAAGTCTGTGTTTATGTCGGCATCACAGAGACTGAAGTCCCACCCCTTCTGTTTGTACTCCATGGGGCGTTGTTTCAGTATTGCAGTCAATGGCAATTATTTACATGTCAATAAAATACAAAAAATTGAAAGTCAGTAAAGTTCATGGGAAAACTGTTGAGAAAATATGTAAATATAAAGACTACACCCCAGAAAGTTATGGAGGCAAGATCGTAAATGTCTTGCTCCATGATCTGTTCAGAGTCTGAGCATGCCTTTGCAGCTTCAATATTAGTTTTCACCTCTTTAATCCTTTTTGTATGGGTTTAGGAGGACTGTCATACTGTTATGGTATTAATAACACGTATCACGCACCAACAGAGATGCAGTCCATTGAGCTGATGAATACAACAATAGACTGTCTTTGCAATTTTTACCAAAAACTGCAACTTATCTTTCGGATTGACAAACATCATGGGTATAAATGATGTCAATTCAAACAGGATCACTTTGAAGCACTTGGTCTCTTGTTTCATGCAGTGGAAATGCCATGAAAGCCATTACGAGTTAAGGCAAATCGACACATTCTCAACCCATTCGAGGTGGCTTCGTATCATTGTATTGCAGTGCGGTTATTATATAATCTATAGCCATAGCCCATGACAAAATCCATGAAAGAGTGTTACAGGGCCAAGCAGGGAAATATAAAAACTTCATCTCACCTTCTGCAGAGTAATGTATGCTACCTGAGCCTATGGCATTTTCCTCTGCCAAATGAAAAAGGCAAGAAATTTCAAATGAAGTGAAAAAGGACTGAGGCAAATCCATACCTTATACTAACCTCACCTTCGTGTGCAGTCGCTTCTCACAGCTTTTATCTGGCAGGCCTAATACTACTGATGGGCTGTTGAGAAAGAACAGAAAATCCCCTTGCTACTACGGCATTTTGGCTGCTTACCATATGTGGTAATACACAGTAGAAGCATTATGGGAGCAGATTATTTATTTTGAATGAGAGGCGATACCTTGGGCCCGACGGGAGAAGCTCAAATGTGTTCCTGGTGCAAAACAAGCGACCACGCACAGACTTGAAAAATCAGTTGAGGGAGAAGAGCGACCAAGGTGCTGAATTGAATAATAAGAAAAAACGACAAAGGCAACAAACTCTAAAACCTCTGAGCTGACAAGTTCATTACCCACTGAAACCACCTGGCTAACAGCTTTTCTTATGAGGCTTTTACTATTAAAGGTTTCAAAGTATAACTGCACACATTGCAATTTTTGCGTGGCCCCAACAGTGCTGGTGGCATGGTGTCAAATTGAGGTCACATTTTTAATCCTGTTATTTCCCCTTCTCACACTCACCTTTCATACTTTTCTATAGTCGCTGTTACATATCACAGCATGTATATTTCAGTGGAGACCACCTCATACAAAATATATTTTGATGAATGAGTCTTAAAATGACATGTTTTCCACGCTTCGACACTTTAGAGAAACTGAGCTGTATCACTACTCCTTAGTGGAAGGAAAATGTGAAAGAAATACTTAGTGCAAAGGACTAAGAAACAGTTAAATCACAGATGTAATACGAACTATGAAAATACCCTGTATGTGAAATATACTACACAATAGTAATCTAGAAACTAAAATTATATATTTCTAGCCTGTGACAAATAATCCACAAAATATCGCATTTTCTGTCTTATTCCGATAAATACAAAATGGATGCTTCTATGAAACTGGGTTCATTTTGGTACCTGTCACTTTACCAGCCAATTAGACCCAATAATAAAAGACAAATTTAGACGTATTTCCCCTCAGGATGTAGCTAATGATAACCTCAGATAAACGCAAAAAAAAAAAATTATCCTCTTGTTCTGAGCCATCCCAAAATTAATACGTTTTTAATGAAATATTGGGCCAAAACTAGGACTAAAATTGGGACATGAAAAGCTACGTAGGTGTCAGTGCATTTGATTTGTAATACATGGCTGTAAATGGTCTTATATAACACTAAAAAGACACTGTGTTACTTTTGATGATCCTAGTGGTTTTTCTAAACCAGACATACGGGTTTTTCATGAAACTGTCTCATTCCCGGTTTTGTGTGTAACTCATGGATGGTGTCCACTCGCGTTACATGCGGAACCTGCCCATTTAAACACAAATAAATCATGAGTGATTTCACAACAGCGGTTATTTCTGTGAAACACTCTGCCTTACATAATTAGTTTGAATAGCATAACGTTAGCTTGAACAGCATAAACGTTAGCATGAATTGCATAAACATTAGCTTGAATAGTATAATGTTAGCTTGAATAGCATAAAAGTTACCTTGAATAGCATAACGTTAGCTTGAATAGCATAAACGTTAGCTTGAATAGTATAATGTTAGCTTGAATAGCATAAAAGTTACCTTGAATAGCATAACGTTAGCTTGAATTGCATAAACATTAGCTTGAATAGTATAATGTTAGCTTGAATAGCATAAAAGTTACCTTGAATAGCATAACGTTAGCTTGAATAGCATAAACGTTAGCTTGAATAGCATAAACGTTACCTTGAATAGGATAAATGTTAGCTTGAACAGGATAAACGTTAGCTTGAATAGCATAAACGTTACCTTGAATAGGATAAACGTTAGCTTGAATAGCATAACGTTAGCTTTAATAGCATAAAGTTAGCTTGAATGGCATAACGTTAGCTTGAATAGCATAAACGTTAGCTTGAATAGCATAACTTTAGCTTGAATAGCATAAACATTAGCTTCATTACACATTCACAGAACAGATTCATGGTATTACACAACCAACATCTAAAACTTAATATCGTTTACAGACATTTACACTTACAAAGACGAAAATTTTCCAAGGCACAAAGGCAGTCGAGCAAACTTTGTTCCTGCATGAGTTTTTCTAAACTTTAACTGCAGATAAAGTGGTAAGAATATGTCAAAGATCATTTGCAGTGACAGAGCGCTCACTCTGTATACAGCCGTAGTGCACAGCTAACACAAACACAAAGATCCTTACAGAGTCGACATCTCACTGCTATTGATTCTTAAACCAACTGCATTTTAACCGATTTTAACATAGATTTAACATATTTAACTTACTATGAAAGCAATTTATACAACTGATGAAATCAAGTTATGTCTTTGACCTAAAAACACCACAACCACAACATTGTTTGTCGCAACCTACAAGAAAAAGGCACAACTGAGAGAAGAGGTATATATTGTTTAGTATCGATAGTGTGATTTGTGCTAAATAAATGAACCAAACTGTGAATTAAAACCAGTTAATCTGAGGGTGGCTGACAGATAGGTGGGGTTTATTTTAGTCGGTGTCAATGGTTCGACTCCATCTCCTAGGTCAGATGTTCGGCTCACAGGATGTACTCTGCAGGAAGAAACCTCCCATTGTCTGTTTCTGTCAGAATTCGCCCTCATTCCTCTACATTGCTTCCACACACTCTTTTTGAATTCACGTTCACGACATGAGAATATCACAGACTGATGTGTTTGTCTTTTCCTGTCGTTTTCTTTTCATCAGGTTTAGTCTTTTTAAGACCACAGGTTACTTCCCTACATGTGAGCGTTTACACCAAAGTAACTTCTTCCCCTGCATGATTTCAAGTCACTGTTGTTGCAGTCTGCGTGAACCACTATCCATGATGCCGAACAACCAAGACAGTTTTTCTTTTCTCTAAATCCTTCATCAGAATGACAGTGGATACTATCAGACCTGTCTCTGCAGGTGCACAGATTTGTAGTGAAATGTGAAGAGGTCTGGTTATGAAGGGCTAAGTCACATGTATGAAAGAATGAATGGAGATTACATGCAAATGAAATCATTTTTTCTCCTTCATGACAATTTAGATTCAGTCTTTTTGATAGAGGCAGTGAAAATATGATTAATCTGTCACCACTATTCTATACAGAAGAGGATTACGGCACTAGAAAAAAAAATACAATTAAGGTTCAATAGATATTTTTTATTATTATTATTATTATTATTATTATTATTATTATTATTATTATGGAGGAAAAAAACTCAGAATTCAACCTTTTTTTTCCTCAGAATTCCGACTATTTTCTCAGAATAATGATAAAAATATACATTGAACCTTCTTTTTTCTTTTTTTTTTTCAGTGACCCCTAATGTTCTTACGTATAGAATAGTGCTGACAAGATTAATCATATTTTCACCAGTATCAAAAAAAGACTGAATCTGAATTGTCATGAAGGACAAAAAATGATTTCATTTGCATGCGATCTTCATTCATTCTTTTATACATTTGACTTAGTCCATAATTCTGAATGTGTTGGCCACAAAATCCATCTGTTTTGGTCTTATCACATGTGAAAATAGATGCAGTCCATTCAGCATTCAACACAAAACATATACGTTTCCTTTATTTACCACAAAATATGACTTTCTTACCTTTATGAGACCTTTTAAATTTACAAATATTATATATGTAAATGGGGCATAATTCAGTCTATCTCCGATGGCCGCTGTTCACATTTTTCTAGAATTTAGGTCCTGTGGTACACACTGGATGAGGGCGACTTCAGCTCTTTACAACACTGCTGTAGTATTTCACATCTGTAACACGTAGAATGTGTGGGATCATATTAAAATGCACCATTTGTGTGTGGAAAAAATCGAATTCAAAATCCCCAATAGAATGTCATGTGGTGAAATATTACTGCATATGTAAATACAACATTATTTAGTACATCTATAGTCCAATGCCTTGTACCCCACCAGCCACAATAAATCTCCTACCAGCTTACACGCAGCACACAACTGTTTCACTTGAATAACACTGCCTGGGAACATAATTAGGTAGCAATTAAGTTTTACCCAAAACAAATTAGTGTAAGCGCAAGTTTTAGGTGGCTGGGTCTTGCTGTGGGAAGTTGGTGAATGCTGATGGGATGTTGGGTACATTGCTGACACCCTGGAGAAATGTTGGGACCCTGCCTCGCTCTCCAAACCACAAAGAAAACAGTGCAATTGTTTTCCTTTGCCGAGCTAACCCAGTATAATAAAGGCCATATGCCAGGAGGCATCTACTAAATCCGTTGAGCCAATCTCAAGGGTGCTTGTGGGATCAAGAGACCAAAGCAAGCATAACGCCAGGTCTAAAGAGAGCCAACAGTGTGGTGAGTGCACAGACTAGCACACAGAGTAACAACCGTGATACACTTGCTTCCTTAAGGACTTTCACATAACAGTAGTTTAGTAACAGTCACTCCAACGGCAGCACTTGAAACCTGAAAGCAGGGATACTGTAACGTGAATGGATAGAGTCAAAAAGCTATTTTGAAATTCAAAGCAGACAAGGCCTCAAGCGCTAAGAGATGTTTGAAGAAACTTAAATACGACTTGCTCTGCCTTGCTCATAATATCTTGTGGAAGTTTGTTGAGGGGGCATGACGGCCTGGCTGCAAAAATCAACTTGTACAGCTTCATGAGAGCTGTGTGTGAGCGATTCCGGAACCGAACCATCAAGGGAGCGTTCCCTGTCAACTTTTAAAAGGACACTACACTGGAGGAATCAGCACGGAACGGTTCATGACTCATTACACGTGGCACGTAACGTTCCAAGCACTGTCATAATCTGTTAACCGACTTAATTAAAAAGCTGAGTGACAGCAGGAAACCACTTTTGGGTCTACTGTCGAACTCAGCATCCTGTTTGTTTATGTAACCGGGATTTAAACAGGGACCGTCAGTCAAAATCAAGCCGTCACTCGGTAATGCCCTTGCGAATGTGTATAGCACCATCAATGAGTCATGAAATATGTTAGTCCAATCACAGGTTACATCCACACCATCAATCCTCAAGATTAATTTGGCTTCGGAGATGAGTTATTCAATAATTCATTGTGTAATAGTTGCCTGCAAATTAATCCTTATTCGATGTGACAAGGAAAATTAAATGATTGCTTACCAGGTAATTTGGACATAATTATTCTTCTTTCACGTTATGTTCTTCTAGTGCAAAATCTACAGGGTTTGTCTCATGTTTACCAGGTGCTGTTGTTAAGACAAAAGAGCCAGTGTGTATGCATTTCCCAAAAGATGAAAACAGCTAAGTTTAGACTGGAACATATGAAAATGATACATGTGCTCTAGATGGCGTTCCCTGAAGAGATTTATGATTGGTATATTGGAAGGAATGTTGAATTATCATGCTTTGGTTATACGTACTGATCATATTTTACATTCCGTCCGTGCTACTTTGTGTACACTCGAAGCACACATTTACAGACCCTTCATCCCCGTCGAACCTTAAGAGGTACGAAGCAATTAAGCTCGCTCAGCACTCACCTCTCTCCATCTGGTGACCCACATTTAGTCTATATATCCGTTGTGAACCTACTGTGTGAAATGTGACACTAATGGCACATTTTATTTGCCTTTGAGACCATTTTTGCGAAACAGAAATTAAGACAGGGTCAGCATTTATTTAACACTTAAAGAGAGCGGATATTCATTACCTTTCTGTATAAACGATGCAACCTTGCCAGAGATACAGTAGGTCAATACACAATCCTTTCGGCTAAGTCTTTTGAGTAAACAATAACAAATTCTCAAACATTAAGGGTGGAAGTGTTTTTTTTTGTTTTTTTTCCTCTCCTGAAGTATCTGCCGTACTTGAATTCAATTCAGTCTGAAGGTCAGCTTGATTAAGAGTAAAGTTGGATGAGAATTAATTCATGTGAGGCTGTTAACACCACAGTGAACTCTGATTATACAAGTCTACAGAATGGAAACAGTAGCACTTCAATGGAGAGACCTCAGGGGCAGTTTTCATTCACTGCTTTCCTCCATACAGCTCAAAGACAGAGTTATTGCACCAGGTCACCGCAATTACGGTGGAACAACAAACCCTTACTTTGACATTTTAAAAGTGCAACTTAAAATTTACAAAGCGTACCACTGGAACAGGGACAACAGACGGATTTAGAGCCTTAACTCTTTGTCGGGAAAGTGACTATTTCTGGTCATTTTCACACATATTACTAGAAAGAGACAGCAACAGTTCCAGTGAGGACAGTGAGTCAACAATCTGAGGTCCAATGTGGTCTCCAGGGTCTGTAAGGTCCAC
>JAQQZY010000009.1:10263417-10277515 GCA_030068375.1 Ostorhinchus rueppellii
TTCTTTCTTTCTTTCTTTCTTTCTTTCTTTCTTTCTTTCTTTCTTTCTTTCTTTCTTTCTTTCTTTCTTTCTTTGTTTCGAACAGAAGAAAGAAAACTCAACTTTTGTGTGTACAAGGAACTAATAGCAGAGCAAATAAATTAATAAATAGATCAAGACAATAAACCCATTGTCATGTACAAGTGCAACAACAAAATACATTACATATGTTTTGCACAAAAAGGAGTAGGAAGAAGAAAACGTATTAACTCCCACCCACACCTCTCACTTCTACAACATAACACATGACTTCTGCTTCTTCAGATTACACCTGTTTAAAGTCCTCATAAAGTCAATAACAATAAGGAAAACTGATGCATGTTACACGTAGTAAATAGTCTGCACCACTTCTAACACACTTCAACAATAATTCCATGCCAACAACGTTCATGAACATCTCCAAAAGGATTCCGGAAACATCGACATTCAGAAGAACTCCCAGGAAAAGTCGACCAGTTCTCAGCACATTCTGCAACACGGAGACGAGACAGAAGCACACACCGGACACTAAGGTAAAACGGGGACAATTATGAAGCACCGTGCAATCAAGGGGGACCCTGACAGGCGGTGCGGCGTCTGATGAGCCAGTGTGTCCTCCGGCTCCACAGCTAATCAACCACCAAGGAGGGGCTGGAGGGGCACGATCACTCAAGCCCTCCATCACCACGCAGGGAGGAAGGCAATCACTGGCCCATTTCCATGTGCCGGTAAAGCACCCCCCCACCCCCTCCCCTCTTTCATACCACCCTCCCCATACCTTCGACTCTCAAATCAAGGTGCACACATGACCGGGGGGACGCAACGGGTGGAAGCAAGAGGTGCCTGGTGGGTGCAATCACATTAAGAACGGAAAAAACACAAAATAACTTTCAATTCTGCCAGCTCTTTTAACATCTTTAAACAGCCATAAATTGATTGGAAACATGAGGGAAAGTGACTGAATGAGGCTCAACTGCCTTCTAACCAGCAGCTCATAAGATTTCCATGATTGGACTTGCAAATTGAAAAGTAAGCCTCGGAATACGGTGGGTGGACGAGGTACGTGATAGAAGGGAGTTCCCCTTTTTACCCGGCGACGGATTAGCACAATGAGCCTATGTTAGCGGGGTCACATCTTCTGTCAAGTAGGAAAAGTAAAGTGAAAGAATCCCAAATAAAAGCTTATCTTCCCCCTCTTTAAAGAACACAACTTCAAATAAATGGTTATTTCTTCCCGTAAGGAATGAAAGATGGAGACGAGAGGAAGGAGACAAGAAAAGGGGCACCGTTTTCTTCTACCCCGGCGATACTTTTAATGTGAAACAAAAATGAATTAATAAACGGCGTGGTCGTGCTCAGACTTCACAGATGCGGCGAATAATTGAAAGTAATATCGTCTCCTGTCCTCTTTTAAGTTTGACAGTGGCTGGAGAGGTCCCCTATCCTAATTCTGCTTCATTCAGAAAAGCACACACACACACACACACACACTGCGCTCATCCTGTCATCTTTTACCATCCTCCCATACTTAAGCAGAGTATTGACAGAGAACAAGAGGTCTCTGATCTGTCTGGGCTCACGCCAGCCATCATTACAGACTGGAAATCCTGAGCACAAGCCCTGCTGATTGTCCCCTGGCCTCCTAAAGGACCTGAGTAGAGAGACAAAACCAAAAAAAAAAAAAAAAAAAAAAAAAGCATCTTTCATTTTTGTCCTTAAATCTCTGATTTTCCACCATGCTGTGTACAAAATGGAGACATTTCCAACATCTAACAAAGGAAGAGCTTGTACTGTTGCAAGAAAACACGGTCTGGCTTTGCCTTGGAGCCGAATTTTGCATCAAATTGATCCAATTTTAAGGTAAATTATGCCTTCAACTAAACAACTTTTGACCTTTTGTTCAGAAACGACAAAAGAACTACGCCGCATTAGTGAAAACGACGGAGATCGACGGCTAAAACCAGGCTATGATGTCGACACGGAATTAACATCTGAATCGACTGACAAATTATTCTAGTCTATTTATGTTTCATTAAGAAATAGTTCCGGCGTACAGTGTTTATTGTAGTCTCGTGTTTTCTCCATAGGAATGGGCCTAACCACATTTAAAGTAATTACCCCTTTGGCAGACAGGCGATCCATATCTGAACAGAGCAGAGGGAGGCTGAGCAGGACATTAACTGAGCATTAATTCCGTGATGCCAGCGTGATGCCAATTATTTTAAATGTGGTCAATGTTATAAATTTCTTCTAGTACCAATCAAGCTAACAAAGGCTCCTCGATGTAAATGCAGGGAGGAAAAAAAAGCATCTAAGGTCAAAGAAGAAAACAAGTCATTTAGATGTGTAACGTGAACCCAATGAAAAGGAAAATAGTCGGCCTTAAAATGAGCCTGACATCCAGATGTTGCGTCACGGCGTGTGCTGTAGTGTGTATTTACCACGGCTGGAAACGCAACTTAGAGTTTTAATACACCTTATGAACTGTGATGCCATCTCGATTTCCTCTGGAGCTCTTTTCCTTCTCTTCATTTTGAGACAAATTACACTTAGCATGCATTACAAGAGACGACAGACACATTTTTGTAGATATTACAGCAGCGCCTCAGTCTACAGGAACACCGCAAAGAGAATCCACACTTGTTTTTTTTTTAACGTTAAGATACAATTAACCCCTCTAACATTTTCTCGTTTTCTGGCATTTGACGTTCAAATAGGCAGGGGAGAAGTGCATGCATTGTTTGCTTTACCAGTGAAAATAATCAGCCTAATATACTGCAGATGCCTCATTAAATTTGCATATGATTATTGCAGCTTTGCTTTAATTGATCCTTTTCATCAAACCAGATAATACTTTGCTGATTGCAGACATTTTGGCACAGGCAAATTTCATGGTATTGAAAGGCAATTAGGAAAGCTTTTCCTCGGTTTTATTCAGAAATTATCCCGATTTCTCCAAATTAATTCTCTTTTATTTCACCGGGGTTATTTGTCAGAGGTTAAGGGTTGAAATCGAAGGGTGTTGTGTTTAACCCTTTCATGCATCGTCGTCGCTACAGTGGACAAGTATTCTACAGCTGTCCTATTGGATAGTCATGGGTTTCAGTTGATGCATTTACTGTAACTGTGCTGTTCTTCATAAACCTGACCTACACGAACATGTTTGAGTGTAAAGCAATTGCTAATTGTTACAGGACTGTAATTAACAGTTTTCTTAAACACAAGCTTTTTTATTCTTACATATTATCACCATGAAGTGAGTAATAACAAGTATTAGAGTAGGGCTGTGCAATTAATCGAATTTTAATCACGATTTCAATTTTGTCGTCAAACGATCTCAAAACTCATATAATCGAGTTGAAACTATTTATTTTCCGTTTTTCTTTCCACAATTTCTGAGATGCACATGCACAATACATTCCACTCCATTGCAAAACAGCTGTAAAGTACATGTTTGTAGCCAAAATGTATTTTCAGTTTGAATGTTTTGCATAAAGAATCAATAACAAAGTGTTTTTTTTGAGTAAATAAATGCATTGTGAAACTCCAAATTAATCATTTGAATAATCATGATTTTGATATTGACCAAAACAATTGTGAAATTGATTTTTTTTCCATAATCAAGCAGCCCAATATTAGAGTTAAATGTTAAAATGGGATAAAACATCAAATTATCTGCATTAAAAAAATTGTATTTCATAACTTTCACACAGTTAATCACTTTCTGACGACGGTTTGAAAAAAAAAATTCTTGGCTTTAAAAATTTTACATATGATGTCCAGCTGAGTGGACATTTTTGTAACTCTATGAAAAATACACTGTAAAAAGTCAAACATTGAATCAACTTAAACATTTTTCTTCAGTCAGTCACACATAAAAATTAGTTGAGTGAACCAAATTAAATTACATTCATTATATTTGGTTCACTCAACTCATTTTTTTGTGTGTGACCGACTGAAAAAAAATGTTTAAGTTCATTCAGTGTTTACTTTTTACAGTGTAGGGTCATTAAAACATGTCAATGGCATTTAATTTTTCATGTCTAAAGAGGAATAAAAATACTCAGGACAAAAATTTCAGCTCAAATTCATGCAAGAAAGGGTTAATTCGGATTTTGTTACACCTGAAGTCATGTGAATAATATTAACCTACATGCAAGGACATATAGGCCAAAAAAAATTGTACGATTAGCTACAGAAGTGTACGGTCAGACAGATTAGTCGCGTTTATTCATTCCCCATTGTGTGATATAATGGAAGTGTGTGGGTGCTTCAAAATAAAAGCAACACAAAACACTGCATTCTGAAAGATTGAAATAATAAAAAAAAAACACTTGAAAAAGAAGAAACACTTGAAACTGGAAAACATGATTTAGCAGGCAAAACAATCACAAGGCTAATTCTTCATCAACTCTCTGTGTCCGCGAATTGATTTGGAAAATATATCTTCTAATCACACGCTTTAATCTCCACCAATCACACGCCAACTACGGAGGCTACGTGCACTACGGTTACTATGACAGCCGTTTTCGACCCCTAGGAGTAGAAAAACCTGCAGGACAGTACGTACTTTTCCTGGTTTTTACATTAAGGGCCCCTAATTCATACAAGCATCGCTAATAGCTTTACTAAAATGTAGCGCCAGCCTCAAACCGCCCACAGTCTTTCCTCATCTTCCTTTGCCTGTCAGTGGCAAACCCCCCGCCCCCACCCCCACCCCCTACACCCCACCCCTTCTCTCCTTGTCTTATTCCGTACACCAGCCGAAAGCTCCGGTCGCATGCAGACAAGCTGTCTTCGAATGGATCTCTGTGTAACAGTTTGCGGTTAACCACGCGGCTCTCCGGGGTCCGACCTGGACGGTAGATCGGCAGCCAGTAAAACATTCGCTGAGACAGGAGAGACCATCCCAGATTGTCTCGGCTGCCTGCGTAGAGCGCGAGTGCTGAGTAGAATCTTCTGGGTATTGGCTGTGTTAACTAAATTGACATTGGCTTCCAACCTCCTGGCTATCCATCAGTAGAGGGATGAGCACAGAGGCTAGAGAGGTAACCCCCCCCACCCACCCTCCTCCTCCACCTCCTCCTCCTCCTCCTCCCTCAAGTCTTATGCACTCCTTTTGCAAGTAGTCCTCCCATTTGTTACCGCCGGGATGGGAAAAAAGGCAAGAAAATATTTAAAAAATTAAAGAAAAGAACAATGTGTGAGACAGTGAAACAGAATGTGGAGCGAAGGATCTCTATGTCCCCCATCCACCCCCACCCACCCTTGATATTTTTGGTGATAGCCATTCATTTGTAGTGGTTTTAGCCTGAAGAGGTTTGTCTTATCTGTTCCTTCTCTTTCTCTCTGGGGGGAAAATAGAGGGTGAGTCTTCTCCAGCCTACTCTCTCACAGTTGATTAGTAAGTCCTGCTCTACCCTACGCTCCAGGGATTCCATGCCAGCTCCCCTTATGCATCTCCTCCTCATACGCTCACACTTTCTCCCTCCTATACACACACACACATACACTCACATCTCCCTACAGTCATGGAACAGCAATTTGAGGGAGTCACACAACCAAGGCCTGACATTTGCGGTGCACCTATAACAATGAGAGCTTGATTAAAAGGGCAGAATGAAACAGTGTCAGCTTCCATTCATTGTCCTTAGCCCAAGTTAAATAGGATTTAAACCTGTGCATGGCGCCTGATACCTTCGCTGTCAAATCCTGATTGCTTTTAAGCGGCGAGAAGAAAAGGTCTTGTTATTGAAACGTGTGTGCATTTAACTGTATGTAAGCGAGGTGTCAGAGGTGACCAAGTTTACCTGGGAATAGCAGCGGGTGGGACGGGGCTAACGCGGCTTTCGCTAACGCCGTGGTGTTTTTGAAAGGCACAGGAATAAAGCTTAGTTTTATCTGGCTTGGGGGCAACACACAAAAGGCGGCAGCATTGCAACGTGGCGGGTTTTAAAATTGGGATCAAAAGGTTCGAGCTAATTAACAAGCTAAATAAGAGTCCCCGAGCTTCGTCTACGTAGCCACCCTCACTCTTCCTTCCCCGCGCTTGTCTCTTCTGCTGCAGTGTACTGTGGCGTCCGTGCATGTGCCGACGTATACAGTCTGTCTGGGGGAAAGTGAAGACAAATGACTTCCCCGTGCGGAAATGTAAAAAAAAATAATCACCAAATTACCTCCCAACAAGATGATTCTAATTAACCGCGTTATAATGCAAGTGCGACCCTGAGAGTGAGACGCCCCGCCATCGAGCTCAAGCTTTCTTCTCCAACTGTTTGTGATGTTATTTGACTTTTGCTGCAGAGCCCCGAGGAGGCTGAGATGGGAGAGTCAAATGCAAAGGACAAGGGCATGTAATAAAGACAAATGGCTCGAGCATGAAATTTGATTCATTGCCTTGGTACAGAAACATTCACAGGGAAATAGCCAACATTGACATGCCATGAATTTCAAAACACTGTCAAATCCAAAAAAGCACACGTCCCGCTATAATGATATTGAATCCCCGAGGGCCTCAGCGGGAGACTCAGGACCAAATCAATCAGGCTGTTGTTTCTGATGGATGTTTCTATGCAGAGTTGTGTGAAAAACCTCGAAAAGGCTGATTCACGCAAAAAAGGGGAAAAAAAATTAGTGAAGCAGATGATTTCAATAGGAATTCTGTCGCCATCTCAAATCATCCACAAAGAAATGCATTTATGGTCCTCAAAATGTACTGAGAAGATATAATAGATCCATAACAGAACGACCTGTCTTTATTTTTCCAGGAAAGTTCCCTTGATATTCAGAAGATCGTTCTTTTCTACTGACTCAAAGACAGGAGCACAAACAAAGGGCGCACATTTGGACTGTGCGATTAATCGAATTTTAATCACGATTTTGATTTTGTTGTCAAACATCTCAAAACTCATATTATTGAGTTGAAACCATTTATTTTCCGTTTTTCTTTACACAATTTCTGAGAGACGCCCATGCGCACTAAATTCCATTCCCTAGCAAAACAGCTGTAAATATTTGTAGCCAAAATGTATTTTCAATTAGAATGTTTTGCATAAAGAATCAATAACAAAGTGTTTTTTGAGAGAGAGAAATGCTGAATAAATGCATTGTGAAAGTCAAAATGAATCATTTGGAGAATCATGATTTCAATATTGACCAAAATAATCGTGATCTTGATTTTTTTTCCCATAACTGAGCAACGGAAAATTGCAAAAGAGTAGAGTAAAAGGGAGCATCCTTGTCTTTTGAGTCAGGACATCAGTCTTTAGTAGAAATATGTCCTGAAACTGCTAAAAAAAATTGCATAAATTGCTCCAAGTCTTGGCAGAAAATCAGCCTTTCTTCTGCATGCGCTCTTTATTTCTTCATTTCCTGGACTGATCCTTCTTAATCTCTCTGGTCTTTGTCCAAAATGGATCCTGCAGAAATAACACCAGACATACATGAAGACATCACTTTCCAAAAGCTAAGGAACCATAAGGAACCTGGCACCTTATTTATTCCGATAGGCATCTGAGGCATATGCTTGCAGCAGACCTTTTACTGTGGAGCACCCACTTTGTAGTACGATATGAAAACACCATCTGGTGTGTGAGCTGTGGCTAGGCTAAGCTAGCTGGGGCTAGATAGGGCCCTGCTGTGTCACAGGATTATCTTACTGGTTGGTAGATCCGCTCTATTAGCCCCTAGTGGCTTGGATTATTGGATGAGCGTTATTATGTGTGACTGAACAAGGAGCTAAGTACCTGCATTTCTTTGACGCAGTTAAGTCTTGTTAGCGATCGGGCACATTATGAGCATATTTCGGAGCATTACGCATTTATTACACCATGTCTGAGCTACACACACACTGGATATTTAATACAGTGTGACTTGGACTTACACTTTGCATTTAACACATGATGACTGGCTTACTGACTTAACTAAAAAATAAATAAATAAATAAATACAAGCTCTGCGATTCAGGGAAAACGAAAAAAGAGCAGACTATAGAATGCCTGCAGCACATATTTGTTTATGGAGAATGTTTCTGAGGAAAGTGTCTAAACAGGATCACAGGCGAGTACAGAAGACAGCACGTTTCGAACCGGGCCCTGTGCTCAACAAAACGAACATCTGCCGTTTCTCATCAGTGAGATTGAAGCTAATGACAAACCGCGAGTGTGCTGACAGAGAGAATGGAATTGGATTGTGTACAAGAGGCCCAGTGAGACCAGACATATGTTTTAGATGGAGTATGGGTTTATATAGCGTGTGCCAGTGTGTATGTGTGTACTGTATATGTGTGTGTGTGTGTGTGCGTGTGTGTGTGTATGTGTGTGTGTGTGTGTGTGTGAGTGCGAGGAGATGATAGGCCTCAGCTACTTCAGTGCAGTTCATTTATTTGTTCATGTTTATACAAGTGGATGAAGGGGAATGTGTTAGCCAAAGTAAAACATTCCTGTATTCCACCTCCTTCAATCTGTGCTTCCTCCAACAGATAATGGAATTACACATCAAAGAAGCTTCTCCCTGTATCCAATTCTTCTGTGACCTCTACCAGCCTTTGTTCATATTCACGACGACAACTCCCCGGCCCCTAGCCTCCACCGGCGGGCTTCTCCCTGTTTCCTCCCCCAGCCTAGGGACAGATCAAATTTAGATGGAAATGAAATATTCATTCCCACTCAGCAGCTGATGGCCATCTTAATTCCATACAACTTTTGATGCAACATCTTCTCTTTGGTTTTTTTTTTTTTTTCATCACCAAATGCTTTTCTCGTCCTCTTCTTCCCACTCTTTGCCAACTCTACCATCCTCCAGTGGGTAATTCTCATACAAGCGGCCCTTTGGCTTTGACTTTGTTAAAAGTAGAATTGCAAAGTGCCATTACAGCTTTTTGCGCTCTCTTGAAATATGTCTGAGTCATTTCAGATGAGACATTTGCACAAGCCCTGGCGAGAAGGATCTCAGTGAGGGTGTGTATGCAAGTGTGCGAATGTGTGTGTGTGTGTGTGTGTAGAAAGTGCACTCTCTATAGCTCACTAGAAGAGTTAATCACATGAAAACTTCCCAGTCCCCCCTCTCTCTCCCTCTGCTGGTGCAGGGATAAAGACAAGCCTCTGAAGTGGCTCTGTGTTTGGAGACTTCAACCAAAGTGGTGACCATAAACACAGTTTATCCCACTGAAGCCTACGAGTGGTCACATTGCATGGAGTTTCAAGTACTGCACATCAGCTTACATTGAAACAGCTTCAAACACATTAATTAACTCTGGAGCATTTTAGGGACACTAAATGAAAAATACATCGGAGCAAGTGTTGCAGGGACGGAGGTGGGGGGAAGGTAAGGAAATGAAACTAACATGAAATCATGAGGGAGATTGATTAACTGGCACTGATTAAGTGCTTTAAGTATTAGGTAGATAAAGTAATTGATTATTCAATAAATCCCTGTCAGGCTGTGCATAATCTCACAGAGAGAGAAAGGAGACAACAAGTGATGAATTACTTTCATCAATCCATAGATGAAGTTAAACACGCAATAATGAATCATTACACTATCATTTTTGCAATACATGTATTTTATAAAAGTGGGGAAATTAATTCATTTCTTCCAATCATATTTCAGAATTGTTCAGTGTATGATGAAAGAAGCAGTGCAGATAAGGGAACACATAAGACTGAAGATTGTACACAGGGTTAAGGAAACAAAACAACAAATCAGAATTAATAAAATCCTCCCTGTTCTCTTTTAATATAATTCTTACATCAACACTGGCAAACATATGAATTAGGTACAGCCTGGCGGTTTATTTTTCTCTCATCTTGGAGCACTTTCATCTTTATTATAACAACAGTGTATTATCAACCGAAATGGTTCCTCGATGAGATGAGAGGTTGCAAAACAAGTCACAAGGAGAGAGAGAAAAAAAAAAAGACTAAAAGGCAAGCAGTGGAAAAACTGAAGAGAATCACAGCGTGTAAAGAGGACAAATACAGAAGGAGTAGTCTTTTATTCCTTCCAACAAATAGAAGCTGCAGAATGAGACGGAGCGACCATCTGGCCTCAACTTAGAGCAATGCGCTGTAAAAGCACTAAAATCAATGGCAACAACTCTACCTTGGATGCCCACCATTACCCAGATGGTGTACTCGGAGAACTGCACAGGCCACCTAACCAAGAGCAGACACGGCACAGACAGGCAGAGAGCGCCGCGCTCCAATACCACCGCCCACTTCCACCATATTCACCGGTTTGTTTATGTTGGTGACCAGTACCGAGCACCGTGCACTGACTAAGAGAGAGCCCTCTGTTGGTTTTCTATGGGTCACTGTGACACAGAGCGTACACACTTGCACAGCAATTACAGAATTCCAAAAAAAAAAAAAAAAAAAAAGCACACCCACCTTTAATACTGAATACTAGCATCCCCTCACAGATACTATAACTGCAGTTCTACACATAAATACTGATCTGTTATTGAGACTGAGACTGCATAGAAATGACTGAGGTTATTAGGGTGTTATTATGTGCATGTGTGCGTTTTGCAGGAATAAAAAACGAAAGGCATACACACACGGTTGTTGTAGATTCACCTTCAGTATCAAAAAAAAAATAATAATAAGAATTACATAAAGCCTACAGATTTGGTCTTTTTAGTCAGATTCTGCAACCTTGTCTCGCATGTCACTCTTCTCAGTTTATCAAAAATACAATCTCAAGAACACACACACGCACAAAAAAAAAAAAAAAAAAAAAAACCCAAACAGCCGTGGCACCACAAGCGATGATAGATTCTAAAAAAAGCAATAGCGGGGCTGTAGTACATTTCAAGGTAAATTTGTCTCAGTACTTTGACATTTTTAAAAACAAAGCCTGTCAAGTCTATTTCAGGTCTTCATTTGAGCTACTGACGAAAACATAAAAGACGTTTAAAGAAAATAAATAAATAAAAAAAAAGAAGGAAGAAATGTCCTTTTGACCAAACCGTTTTCAGTAAAGATATAGTTGAAAGCGTTAAGGATTAATGCAGTTTCAAAGACATTGCCAAAAGTCCCTACGCAGCAATGTCAGGGAAGGCATGGCTCTTTAGAGAGCAGCAGTCAATCACCAGGACATGTTGGGCCTGGCTGACAGCTGCATATGATGTCCTGCCACTATTCCACCCACTCAGACTTGACGCTGCTTGTGTCTCTCAGAGCTTTTCCACAGTTTATTCCGACTAAACCTATAGAACACATCTTACCCTGCATTAACATATAGAAAGGATGTGCTTGAGGCCAAAAAAAAAAAATACAGCTGCAAGTCATGATGTTAAAGTCTAATAACTAATGTGACTCAATGTGCCTTTTCAATGACCACCCACAGAGGCTTGACACAAATTATATATTACAAAATCAGAGTGGGAAGCTGGTAATTTACTGATATGTCATACAAGTCACAGGTGTTTTGTGTGGAGCATTTACCTCAGTTAAGAGTGCCGGAGTACTGAATATGCAATTTAACATTCATCTAGTTTCACCCATCATTTAAGCTGAAAGACAAAAAGGCTCCATGCCATTAAGACCCCCTCCTCCTCTTCCTCCTCCTCCTCCTCCTCACCCCTACTCCCCCTTCTTGCCTCCCTCGCCTTGCACTCCCAGGCTGTTGTACTGCTATGTTAATATGGGCCAATGCCATTTTTGAGTAATTGTCCTGCATGGCACTCAGCCAAATGTCAAAACCGATTTTCCTAGTGACAAAAACCAGTATTGATCTTCATTCTGGTGCTGTCTCTTGGCGGGTGCGAAATGTTTCATTGCATCTCCAGCTCCATCCGAATGACAATTCTCACATTGAGGTTTTTTTTTTTTTTTTCTTTTTTTAGAGAAACCAGAGGGGGACCTTCCTTTTGTTTCTTTCTGACTTCATCTGGCAACTTTGAGTGTAACTGTGATAACATAAGTTGAACAAATACGCGCCTTTATCTCACTGAATAAACCATCTTTGAAACTTTCTGATCGTTTTTTCTTCTGTTAATTAAAACTGACCGTCCGTGCAAACTAAACTTACTTCCAGAAGGCATGGCTATGAGCCTGAATTTAGCTGGTGACTCAACCTGCTGGCTGCAGAAAATGGAACAGACAAAGCAAGAGTGCATAGAGGTCACACTAACCCACTGTATTTTATTGCATGGTCTGTGCGCGTAGGCAGCCGTCTATTATAATGCACTGCTCTCCTGTTGCTTAGTGCTTGTCCCCGATTAACTAAAATAATATACGACCCTGGAGAGGCGGACAGTAAATGAGGAAGAAGGGGAAAAAAAGGTGGGGGGACCGCTTGTGCACTCTCCAAACTAACCCGTGCCGCCGTGGACGCACGGATGAGGACGCGCGTTAAAATGATTCGATGTGGTGCAACTTTTATAAAAGGTACCCATGCGTAAAAAAAATAAGAAGAATAAAAAAATAAAATAACTTGAACTTACCTATTCGAATAACATGAGGCATCCCGTAAGTGTACTGAATCCAAAACAGACATGCAAGCACCGGTGTCCAGTATTCCCAAATCGCACTCCGGGGAGACAGCCAAGTATTTCGCATGGTTGTAAAGTCGTTGGATCCACTTTTTTAAAATTCCAAAGACGACTCAGAATTGCTCATCAAAACTGATTTCGACGGAGCATAAATAGATTTGGGTGTCTGCGACAAATTTGCGCTCATTGTACTTGGTGCAACATTCTCCCAGGTTTTTTTTCCTTTTTTTTTTTCTTTCTTTCTTTCTTTCTCCTTGTTACGCACAATTCAGAGAGCGGCTCGATCAGGATAAAGCACCCCCCAGTCCCTCACAGGCAGATCAGTGACACACCTGCGATCGGAGGCTGCTACAATTAGCCTGCAGGAGTCTCTGTATCCCCCTCCTACCGCCGATGCTATCTCAATACTGGCGAGAACCACGACAACAGCCGAGTCGGACTCCCGCACCGACCGCTGTGAAAGACGGGCACTGCGCCTGCGGAACTTTGGGTCGCCTCGGAAGGAAAAGCGTCAACGCTGAGGTTTACGGACGCACCTCTGACATCCAGAAATGTTTCACAGAGTCAAAACACACTCATCTCTCGTTCCAGTCGTGAAAAACTGTCCGTATCTCACACACACAGATAGTTGATGAAGGTGGAAACAAGCTCCGAGGCGGTCCTCTCCAGTTACGCGCGGAGATGGAAACGATGCTGGTCATTGAAGGACACTCAAATCTGCTCAAAAGCTTCTTTGTTACGCTGTGTTCGTTCAAAAAACCCTCCTTGTTCCTACTAGACGGGAAGGTGGTGAGGGAAAGCCGTGCTCCTGCGCGCGTCTGAGGACCCTCCTTCCCCGGTGCCACTAGAGGCACGCGTCGTTACGCATAGTTGTCAACTTTGTACAAGAAGTATTTTACGGATGTGACAGGGATCCCGATAACACCCAGAGTCCACCTGTGCGGATACTTGTTTACACTTGCAATATGTTCCAAGTTTGGTTCATTCAAATTAGAAGATGATGCATTTGGATTCTCACATCAGGAAAAGACGCTTATTTGATTTATTTTATTTTTTTCTGTTTTTCCCCCCCAAAAAATGTAAATTCTTGATTCACCCTTTGCTTCAGACAAATAAGGGAGAAACCGCGGCTGCCTGCAGTTGTGTGTGCACGGGGAAGAATTATTTTCACGAGGGAAATAAGTGTCAGTTGAGGATTGGGCCATTGACAAAGCGTGCTTCTTATCGCGGGTATTTGAGACATTGTGTTTGTGTCTATGAGTACATTAGACGCCAGTAACTGCTCGGTGATTATCTGCTTGTCCATTTTTCATGCCTTACAAAGAGGCGTCAAATGCAAGCTGCAGGTTACATAGGCTTCAGTAAGCAATCACATAGAGAGGGCTGCTCTCTCTCTCTCTCTCTCTCTCTCTCTCTCTCTCTCTCTCACCACTGCAGTGGAGGTAAAGATGTGCTGAAAGTAAAATACCTGTTTATGGTAAAGATTTCAATAAGTGGATTAGTATTTTGCAGATAGATAGATAGATAGATAGATAGATAGATAGATAGATAGATAGATAGATAGATAGATAGATAGATAGATAG
>JAQQZY010000009.1:10386807-10398209 GCA_030068375.1 Ostorhinchus rueppellii
GTGACTTGTCCAGGGTGTACCCCGCCTTCACCCTTAAGTAGCTGGGATAGGCTCCATGTGACCCCCGTGAGGATAAAACGGGTTCAGAAAATGAATGAATGAATGAATGTTTTAATTATGTGTTTTAACTTGTCGCTTCCATTTTGATTTTCTACATGACAAGAAAACAAAAAAAGTTCACAAACATAACCAAAGCCTTATTGCGTCCTCCTGTAGCACACTCTGGTTGACATTTTGAATTTCACAGTACTTCTGTGAGTGTGAACATTAAAGAACATTAACATACTCAGTGATGAATACCTTTTCTATTTTACAATTTCTAGCTCAATCAGAAACAAACACTCCATTGTTTCTATATTGTTGTACTGCACAGGAATGGTAGAAGGGCTTTCATAAACATATAAACCAGAGCAGATAAATGAAGACTGCTGAAAGGAGATGAAGAAGCCAAAGTTTTTATGTCTTTGCATATGAAAGACCAATGCTCCTTGATCATTTCTTCCCATTATAGCTGCCATCATTATGGTTATATAAACACAACATTTATTATATTTACTTAGAGAAGCTTGGTGTTTTGCTCTGCAGCCACATTTCTAATGCAGCATGCAACTGCATAAAATCGTATTGATTGAATGAAAAAGAGCTGGCTTCCACTCCACTCTGGCATCCCAAGCAAGCAGCACTTACAAATTGTGATCTATGGCGAGTAAAACTTCTCACATTGGCGAGCTGCCCTTTCATTTATCACGGTGAGCGTAATCAGTGTTTATCTGTTTCGCATCATTGCTCCTACCTGCGCAGCACAGTCACTCTTAGTGGCATTAAGTGAACATGTGGAATTCACTAAAGCTGGAGACTATCACCTCCACTGCTGTGCCTCTTGGACCTTAGCCGTAACATATTCAGAATCCCATTCATCACTGTGAGAAGATCGGAATATTTTCAAATATAAAATGATGAGACATAGAGGAAAAGGACTTAAACCCATTCAGGTCAGACGTTTAGTAACTCCGCCGTTCTGTCGCTAAAGATAATAAATTCAGGCATGTTTAAGGGCCTGTCTGATGAGACAAACAAGGTGTGAGGAAAAACCTAAGAGGGAGTTAATGATAGAAAGGCATCCAGAGGAGCTGCGTGGTCGTGATTAGATCTCACCACATGGCAGATGAGTAATTTATCCGGTCTTAATGTGCTGCAGCTGCAGTCTAATGAGAGAGGCCCAGAGAGGAGACCCGGCCACAAGCCCCCCCATGGCTCTGCAGTTATCAGTCACTTCTACTGTTGAGCTCTTGTACAGACACACGCAGTACTCCTCAAGAGTCATTGTGGCGGGAACACTTTATTTGGATAGTCCACCTACAGGGAGTTTACAGAGTATTTGTAACACTTGAGCACCTCAGCTGAGCTCATTCAACAGTTCAGCTGTCAGTAAATGAATCGTCACAGATCCTCCATAGCTTCGAGGATCTGTGACAGTAAGTCGCCTAATCACGTGAACATTATTCAGTACAGTGGCACGAACAGACACATAAAAACATGACAGCGACAGAATAAACAGCGGTGATAAAACTGCGGTATTCTATTGTAATATGGTCATTAATTCATACAGATTAATTTAGACTAATTTAGGAGAAAATGTAAATGTTAAGCACGTTCTCAGTCCCATCTCCAGAGTGCACGAGCTCTTTCTTTCTTTCTTTCTTTCTTTTTCTTTTTTTTTTTTTTTACACCCAGAGTGCCTCTACAGCAGCAATTTTCAGTATGTCAGACAGAAATCACCAAAAAGACTTCAATGTTGAGACGTGTCATCATGGGCCAAGTGATGTTAAGAAACAAAATCCTCCGTAGGCCGAAGTTTGTGGACTTACATAAAGGAGACTAGGATTTCCTGTCGCTTAACCCATAAAAACCCAGTCCTACTTCTGTAGTAATTTCCAAATGATTTCTTTTTCCCTCTATTCCTACCTTTCTTAACTGATTTATCAACAGTTTTTTTTTTTAAATAACATTTGCATTTTTTTGGTGTGAATCATGTATTTTCCTGTATTTAACCAACAGATCATGTAGATGTTCATGAAAACTCAGAATACATTAAAAGTTAATTCTATCAAAACAGAGCAAAATGAAGAAAAAGTTGTTTTCAGCATAGCTATTACTAAAGGAATGTAAAAACAAGCATCCATCCACTGTCACTGATCTAACTCCAGCGGTTTTACTGGTGAATCGACGTTGTAGAAGATGATGGTGTTTCTATGGTAACTACGGAGCCTCTGAACATCCACATGGGTCATATCTGATGACCATGAAAAGATGACAAACTGTATTTTACACCAGTTTTTTTTTTTTACATGCACTGATAGGATTAAAGGATCAACAGGTATTAAACAGTTTAGATCAGTAGATGGTTTGTGTCACCGGTGGCTGTTTGGGTCTGTAGGTTAATACTATCTTTTCTTGTGTTTTTTCTCTTTTTCTTTTATTAGCCCTTCCCCCCCTTACCAAACCAAATTTTATCTTTGGCATTAACTGGGCATCCATCGGACTACTTCCACATCAAAAAAATAACACTTGTGAAAATGATGCTCCAAGGTTGCATGGTCTGTCAAAATGTGACCAAACATCAGTACATGACATGTTTTTTTTCTATTTTCTACCTCATTCAACTACTGACTGTTTAAGGTGCACCAATAGGATGTTTCATAAACTAGCAGTATCATCAGAATTTGGTTCCAGTCGTGATCAATAGCCTAGATTTGGTATTTATTACTTTGATCCCCAGCTCCTGTTCACATGAGTTACCCACAGGTACAGAATTTATGAAAGGTTGACACATAATAAAACACATTCCACATCATCAGTGTAGAAGAGTGTTAGATAAATGCAAGGAATTTAAGATTTACTTTCCCCCTCTGTCCAGGACTGAACGAAGTAGGAGGTCTTTCCTGCCGGCTGCTATTAAACTTTTTAATATTGCTATTATAGGTGCTTTGTTTTGTTGTATTATTTAATTTTCCATTACTTTTATTGTATAAATTATATATGTATATATCTTTTATTGTGTTTTTAACACTTCTTCATTCTTTTTGGTTGTACGTGGGGATGTCTGTTGTGATGGGCTTTTTGTACTGCTATCATAACCAGTGATGGGAATAACGGCGTTAAAATAAATGCCGTTACTAACAGTGTTACTTTTTTCAGTAACGGGTAATCTAACTAATTACTTTATCTATTGTTATAATGCCGTTACCATCACCTGCACGTTACTGAAGCTACTCATTCAAGCTGTCGTCCAACTTGGCTCACAGACACAGGAGCTGTGTATGTGTTTTGTTTTTTTTCTCCTTTTGGTAAGGGGGGAGCGGAGGGGCGAGAGAACAGCCTGAAATGATGATTGGCTAAGGTAGAGTAAGATTTCATGTTAAAACAACCAGAGACATCTGGTGAGCGGGTGCTTACACACACACACACACACACACACACACACACACACACACACACACACAAAGTATTGTCGCGTTTCCACTTCGGCTTGACTCCTCTCGGCCGTGTATCCACTATGTGAAACCAGCTCTGTTCGGCGCTAGTCGGTATTCTAATGCAGCGCATTTATGTCCTGTCGTCTGCTCAAAGTTGCTGAGAACTCGCTCGTTACGTGTTGTCTCGTCTGAATATTTACATCGGCCTCAGACTGAATGTCCTAGACCGATCATGTTGTAGTTTAGTTCTGTCATCATGTGGATTCATGTACCGCTGTATTTACTGTCTCCTTCCATATCTGTGTTTTGTGTCACAGAGGAAACTGACCAATCAGTGTCTGCAGTGTTTATACGTCACATTTTGGTTTGGTTCCAACATTTTGGAACCTCTGCGGCTCTAAAAATACAAATTCTTAGACATTTTTAAACTTAAAAAAAAAAGTAACACAATAGTTACTTTCTCCGGTAACTAATTATTTTTATAGTGGAGTAACTCAGTTACTAATTCAGTTTCTATCTATCTATCTATCTATCTATCTATCTATCTATCTATCTATCTATCTAGGAATATATAGTAAACTTCCAATAATGCTGAATTCTTAGCAGCGTTGTACAGTACCAAAGTAATAATACTTCACTACTATACTCAAGTATATTTTGAGAGAATTTGTACTTTACTGAGTATTCTTATTTTGTTGACTTTCACTTTTACTTCACTACATTTCCTAAGTCAACTGCATACTTCTACTTTGATCAAATTTAATGCTCAGTATCATTAGTCATTACAAAAAATAAAGGAAAGGAAATTTTGTGTTTTCACGGCTGAGAGTACCGGTGACTGCAACAAAGTCAGAAAACTGATTTGTCACTGGGTCTAATCATGTAATGAACAAGTACAAATTATGGTCCATGCCGACAATCTGTAGATGTGAGCAGCAGTGTAATATTCTAAATGTTAATGACATTTACTTGTACTTTTGCTTTCATTACTCGAGTACACTTAATTGCAGATTACCTGATTTACTTAAGTTGAGTAAATACTAAATATTTAAAAACTGTCAATTGAGTAGCATTTCAGTTGGTGACTTGAACTTTTACTGAAGTTATTTTTTGGGAGGGTACCTTTACTTTCCAGTATTTTATACAACATTAACTCATAAGGAGCTGTTAAATTAACTTGATTATTTTAGTGGCTTTTAAAGAACTTTATCTGGGGCAAACTGTGATCCAAACATGGTGTTGAAATGCACCAAGAGATTTAGCAGTTTTCAGTATGTGACGTAGACTGGCCGTTTAGCGGTTGGAGTCAGTGAGAAGTCAGAAGGAGTTGAAGCAGAGGCAGGAGATGGTGTGGTCCACAGTTTGTTATTTATATTTTCAATAGTTCTGTTTCACAAATAAAGTGCAACATGCCAATAAAGTGTAAATAGTGCAAATGGAGGCTTGTAGCAGCAGTATCTTCTCCAGCAGAAGAACACAAAGTGATGATCACAGGCGCCTTATATACAGTTCCACCAACTGGTTAAAACCATTATAATTTTAAGGAAGGATGTTTCAAATACTTAAATTATAAAAACTAACCTAAAACCTCCATTTAAAAAAAACCCACAACTATAAACCATATAAAACCCAAACTATCTGTATGCAATTCTACCAAAACCAACACCAAAGATAAATAAAATATAAACCAATAAAACTTTAAACTAAACTCCCCTCCACATTCCCCTGCCTTGGTCCAGTCCAGAACCTTCTTAAGGGCCGTTATTTCTATGAGGATCCTCTTGGTTGACGGACCTGGACACAAGGACAGGGTAAGTAAGAACACACACACTAAAACACTTTAGAATGTACTCCACACACAAACACTCAACAACTCAAATATTGCACCGGGTTTAAAGTTAAATCTCTGTCTCCTTTCTCTCCAGGACCCAGCCACCAATTAAAATGCCCAAGTGCCACTGGATCTAACAACAGTAAAAAGGAAAGACAATAAATACTCAAGAAACCATTTTAAAATCAATCGTGTGCAATTTCTTTGTGCAAATATGCTTGTTGAAAGTGCTGTGTGCCAAAGTGAAAAGGTTAAGGTACCTGTATTAATACTTAAAAGTAACAAACTGCTGTTTGTTACACAGTAATGAGACAACAACACAATACAGTACATACAATACTTAATTTTCCATGAAAAAAAATTAAATAAATGTAAAAGCAGTATAGAGGATACATTAATTCAGCCATGACAGCAAGTAGTACTTAGACGTGGTGTCTGGCATTTCTGATTTCTAAATGCCCTTTATGTCCTAATTACTAGAAAATCTCATGCAACATTCTGCATCCAAGTGTCCTTCGTATTTGCTTTGCAAAATGAAATCATGTTTGTTTTCTTAAACAGACAGTAAGGTTTTTCAAATGGCCGCTCCTGTCTATGCAAATACCTCTTTACATATCAAGTGCTCCGTATAACCCTCATTGGTATGCTAAGAGGGCTGGATTCATATTTGATGGGTTTGAGAAATCATGAGTAACAAAAGGATCTACACTGAGTGAATATGTGTGAGTGCACGGTGGGAATGGCAGCGTAAGCAGCTAGCAACAACTTACATCTGGCAGTTCCTGTGCGGCTTTGCCTTCCAAAAAGCTTCTCATCCGACACAGAGCCGGGCATAAGAACCAGCAGCCCAGTCAGGAGAAGCCCTAATAAGGAAAGGCCTTATGAATTATTGATTGTGATGCCGCCCCCCTCCCCTTCTCGCGGCCCCGGCACCCCTTTAAGATACAGATTCCCTTCAAATCCAATAGGCTTTGCTGGGCTCTCAGTTGTGGCTCTCTGAGCACAGCAGCTCTCCAAGACAAAGGGGAGCAATGGATGTTCCAGAAAGAGAAACCAATTAGAGGCGGCATGGTGCCCTCTACCCCCTTTGTTCCCCCCACGCTGCTATCCCATGATCCTTTAACTCCTCTCCATTGGTTGGAGTCAAATCTTTCCCCAAGCAGCTCCCCTGTAATGTTCAGCTGCCATTCTTGAACTGAAGGCCAAACACCTCCTTCCTATTCTCTGTAGTCCACTGCTCAGACCGCCCTATGGCCAATTCCACCCCCCAAGACTCCTCGCCTGGATTGACAGCTTGCTGGTCTGCGGTGAGACCACACTGTTTGCTATAGACAACAACAAACAAACCCACAAGTCTCTAGATCACTGACCACACACAATCAGATAGACTCACATTCAGCGGTCAGGGGTTTTCCGTGGGATTAGGTGGTCAGCGTATTCTCTCGTCTCATTGCGCATTCTAGGGGCATGTCAGTCGCCACTCAAGGACAACACCGCTGTGTGCTTGAGATTAAGGGACTACATGTATGAAATCACCACTCTAATGGTAATAGATATTGACAAGTGGGCGATCTTGTTTGACAGTATTTGCAGGTCAGTGCGGTCTAGAAAAGAGTTTTGCTGGGATCGCTGCAGCATTTCAGTTATAAATCTGTATAAAAATAGCCTCTTACTGAATATTTACATTACTCTCTGAACAGTTTACACTTTATGTGGTCGGTGTTAAATGATTTGAGGTTAAAAGAGTGTGCTGTCTGTGTGCGTTATTTTACATCAATATTTTACATCCATATGACCCCAACAAAAAATAAAACTGAAAACTTCACGTCTCATGGCGATTTGGCTTGCATCTACAAAAAAAAAAAAACTTATTTTCCTGCCTTGCTATTTGAACAGAAATCCCAAACGAAGGCTGGAATTCAGTATCTATTACAGAATTTGGGGCCTGTTCACACAAATGAGAGAGCAGGGAGATCTGGTATTCAAGAGCTTGCTCACCTCGAGGCAAGTTCTTCACTTATATATGACTGTGTATAGTATCCATTTCACAGCTCGCCATGCGAATCTCTGCCTCTGCCTTGCTCATCCAGGCAGGTCATAGGGGCTGCCAGATAAGCAGGGCTATATTGAAATATTCAAGAGCAGTCAGAGACCAGACCAGGGTGTTAATGCTTGGTGTCTTGGTGTGCAGGACTGAGAGGAGAGTAAGGGATGGGAGAAGAAGATGATGGAGAAGAAGAAGAGAAAGAAGAGGAAGGGGGAAGATAAAGAATGAGGAAAGAAGAGAGGGAAGTGGAAGAGGACATGTGAAAGGATGATGAAGATGGCGACCGACTCGACTAATCAGCTCTCTGAAGCCTGCCATTTCCCACTATGCAAAATCCCATTTTAGTTTCCTGACATCCAGAGCCCTCTCCTGGCCACATGGATTTCCTATTTGCTGTTTTGCCTCCCTTTTTGTCTCGTTCATCAGCTGTGTTCTGCCGGACCCCCGTACTACTGCCCTGTCATTACAGAGCAGTACAGCTGATTGTTATCACAGGGCTCTCTCTCTCTCTCTGTCTCCTCCTTTCTCTCTGCTATGACACTGGAGTATGGATGTTACAGCAAATGAGATGGCTGCAAGTGTATTATCCAATCAGATGTGATCTTTCATTGTGATTTTTAATCCTGTGTAGCATGACTGACGCAAGATATCATCATACATACCCAGAGGTGTCAAAAGTATTCCCATTCATTCCTCGGGTAGAAGTATAGATACTAGGGTTTAAAAACACTTCTGTAGAAGTTGAAGGTGTCAAAACTACTTAAAGAAATAAGACACCCAAACATGAAATTAAGTCAGTCTCGGTCACCCCCAGAGTTAGAACAGTGGGGGAAAAAAAAGGTTAAAATCCATCCAGGCATTGTCCTGCTTTGGAAGTAGTCCTTTTAGCTTTAGCTTAGCACAGTTGCTGTAAACCAAGGGTGTCAGTTAGCATGTCCTCCAAAAAAAGTGACCGAGACATCTACATTTTTTTCTAAATATATCTTGGGAGCAGTGTGTTCACAACGAGTACAAATCATAATGCAAAATGGAACAAGTCTATTACCTGGGCAGATATTTACTTGGAACTATATTTTGCCTCATCAGAGGCAAAGCACCGCTTTCATGTTTGGGTGTCTTATTCCTTTAAAGTATAAAAGTAAATGCAAGGATTTTAAAAAATGCTATTAGGATAAAAGCACAGGTGGTGCTACAGGGGCCTATAGTGCATTCCACCACCTCCCCAAAAAACATTCTCCTATAGGCCATAATGACAACAATGTTATATTAACCCTATAATGCCAAACGTATCATATTTGATACATGACTTTGGAAGCCATCTTCGTGATTGGTGTGATTTTTTTTTCAAATATATTTTTATATGAGATTTTTTCTTGAAAAATCTAATGTATACAATTAGATACATGCAATACACAGATAATCCACCAGGGGGAAGGAATTCATTCACCAGAGGCCTTTCCAGTTACATTAATGAGGAAGGAGGCAGAACTTTGCCAATTTTGAAAATTATCAATTTGTTAGACATGTTTATCTCCACCAAGGAGATTATGTTTTACTGTGCATTTGTTTGTTTGTTACCATCCAACTTTGTTTGTTCGCAACATAACTCAAAAAGTTATGGACAGATTTTGATGAAATTTTCAGGGTATGTCCACTCTGGATCAAGGAAGAGATTATTAAATTTTGGAGGCGTTTTGAATCACCGTCTGGATCCAGGAACTTTTTAAAGGATTCTTTATCACTGTGAGATAGGGCATGAGGTCATTCACCACCATCTAGTGGAGGAAAGTACAAACACTACCAAGAAAAAACCAAATAAACACTACCTTAAAAAAAAAAATACAAACACTATCTTGGTGGAGGTCTGTGCTCTCAGAGTACTTTTCTAGTTGTGTTATGTTTTTGTTTGTTCAAGAATAGTAATATTTGAGCACTGAGACCCGATGTATTAAATATGATACAAAACTGAAACGTATACAGTACATGGAAACTAATATTTGATTTTAAAAAATGGTTTTGATTGTTCAATAAAAGCTCCAGTTTCAAAGAACTGGAATTTTCTGTCAATGATTTAATGGTTCACGCTTTACAGGGTTAAACTGTTAACTCTGAAAAATTTGGGATGCATTAATCGACTAGTTTGAGCTGCATATATGCCCATTGAAAACGAACGCATTTTAGTCCAATGCAAATATTAAAGAACTATATATGTGCACTTCTGAGCATTAACATGTCTTTGATGGAGCAGAAGATACAATGACTAATTGAATATAAGTATGATGCAAAATGGTGCAGAGTCAGGTGTGTTGGTTTGCGCACAAACCAATAGGATGTCAGAATGGTATATGTTTATACTTCTCATCCAACCACAATCACATTCACTCTATCCAAATTCTGCAATTTACCTGGATAGTTAATAATTATTAATAATAATAATTATTAATTAGTCCAGTAAGGTATGGATAACCAAAATGTATACTTGAGTAAGGTAATGAGGTATTTGTACTTTGTTACTTGCCACTTCTGTATGTAGCATTAACCCATAAATATCCAGTACTAGTTTTGTGGTTGTTCCTACTTAAATTTTTGCCTTTCTTAAGTGATTTATCACCATTTATTATAGTATTATCCTCTGTATTTTCCATTTTTACAGTGAAAATCAGGTATTTTCCGATATTTAATTCACTGATCATGTAGATTTTCATAAAAACGCACATTAAAATTGAAGGTTATTATATCAAAAACAGAGAAAACTAAACAAAAACTGACTTTTTGGCAAAGATGTCAGTAACTGAACATAAACCCAGTGTGTCCATCCACTGTCATTGATCCAACTCCATGGGTTTTACTGGTGAATCAATGCTGTAGAAGATGACATGTTTCCACGGTAACTACGAAGCCTCTGTTCATCCTAATGGGTCATATTCGATGACCATGAAAAGATGACAAACTGTATTTTACACCAATTATTTACATGTAGTGATAGGATTAGTGGATCCACAGGTATTAAACAGTTTAGATCAGTAGATGGTTTAAGTCGATGGTGGATGTTTGGATCTTTATGGGTTAAACTCAAAGTCAAAACAATAACAGTAATAGTTGGTAATATAAGGTTTCACTCTAGACGCCTGAACATTGTGAATAACTGTCCTTCTGCATATAGGACACTTATTCTTTACCACTTTATTGTATTATTTTCATCCTTCACAGACTTCTAAACCATCTTTGGAGCTAGGAAACATGCAATAACCATCCAAATAAATCCACATGTGTCAGTCCAATTTTAAAATGTAAATTGTCTTAAACTCACAATGCCTTCTTTCCTTTGGCATCTGGAAACTGTTTGTCATGCTAAGCTATTCAAGTTTTTTAAAAAAAAAAGAAAGAAAGAAAGAAAGAAAGTTCAATCCATGGTTTGGATGGGGCCAGAAAATAGGATTCAGGAGAAAAATTAAATATTGTGTTGACTGAGCTGGAGAATTTGAACAGATTTTAAAAGGAGGTAGAATACACGTGGACTCCCACCTCATTTTGAGATGGTTGTGCTTTGCATAGGTTTTTCGAACCAGTTTTTATCTGGCAATTGAAAGTGAAATTAAACATGCAACAATCAACAACAGCCTTCATTTTAGTTGTTTGCACATTCAAATCACACTCTTATATAGTGAATATTTGCATAAAACACTGCTTTGACCAACCACTATTTACAATAGAACAACTACAAATGTAGAATAAGAACTGGGAAATAGGTGCAAGAACACTAGTGGTGGGTGGATTGATCCAAATATCGTCACCCTCTTAAAATAACTGCCTAAGTCATTTTGGCAGGTTTGAAAATGTGCCTAAGTCATTTAATTCTGTCATGTTCCATGTTTGACTGACCTTGTTGTTTGTATGTCAGTAGGCATCTGTTGTCATAACTGTTTTGATGAAAATTGTTTGTAAATATCATTCATTCATCTTCTGAACCTGCTTTATCCTCTCTAGGGTCACGGGGGTCGCATGGAGCCTATCCCAGCTACTTAAGGGCGAAGGCGGGGTACACCCT
>JAQQZY010000009.1:10442162-10454539 GCA_030068375.1 Ostorhinchus rueppellii
TTTAGATTAGCTGATTAACCTATCAGTGCATGTCTTTGGATTGTGGGAGGAAACCGGAGTACCCGGAGAAAACCCAGGTAGACACGGGGAGAACATGCAAACTCCACACAGAAAGGTCTCAAGGTCGAACCCGGGAATCGAACCTGGGTCCTTCTTGTTGTGAGGCACGAGTGCCACTGCACCACTGTGTCGCCTTAAGTTGATTCAATTTTACTTTTTACAGTGCAGGGAAATGTTTTACGATGAATAATTCCATTTAAAAAAAAAAAAAAAAAAAAGCAAAATATGACCCCTTTAAATGTAGTTAAGAGAATAGAGAGTAGTAAGTAATAAGAGAGTAGTAGTGAAGCACTAGAGACAGAATCTTCTGACTATAAGATGTCATTAAAGTAAATTATTCCGTGGTTAATAATTCAGTTATAAACAGAAAACACATCTAAAGCTGTCTTTTAGTGATGAAACAATTTTTGTGAACTCCATCATTCATTCAAATACAATGGAGGGTATACAATGCAATATCATGTCAACACTTGAGGTTTTCTTTTTTTAATCATGTCAAACTGCTCTGACCATAGCACTTGTTAAAATTATGTGTTCCTGTATTTCCAGCATGTCATCAGTGCTCCACCACAGCATGAACAATGAATGGCAATAATAATAGCTTAAGTTACCATTCACCATTAAAGGCTTTAACAGATACCCAAGTCTTCATTATGCTGTGTGCTCGTATGAAAGACAAGAAAATTATGGTTCCAGGAGCAGGAAGTTCAGCAACAAAAACCATGTAGTCATTCACAAATACCTAGGGAAATGAATGGTCTCTGCACAAGGAAACACAAAGATAGAGGAGTCTCAGGTGATTTCCTGATGCCGGTGACAAAAGAAAGGAGTCATGAATATTTAAACAGGTGCTGCTAGATGAAAAGTTTAAAGGTGTGGCAGCTGACATCAAAGTTAGAAGAACAAAATTCGATTAATCCTGGAACACTCCTGTGTGTTTCATTCAATATGCCCATGTACCTTCTTTTCATTTAAAAGCAACACCACTGCTTGTATTAAACAGCTAAGAGTTTGGAAATTCCCCAACTGAGCTTTATTTTAAAAAGTGGGTTTTTGATTTGGGAGTAGTAAAACAATTACCAAGTACCGACACGGGTAACATTAGCCACATTATATGTCCTATGCCGCTCTTCCATTGACAGTATCGGCTCAATTCATCTCAGCATAGAGACCAGTGGGTACCATCAGATGCTATTTCTACTTTCAACTTTAATGATGTTCCAACTAAGTCAAAATGGTGCTCTCGCAGACCTGATCCAGCACTGTTGATGCATCAGTACATATGCGTGTCATCATGTTGCGATGTCAGGCAACAAGCAGAGATATTGGGATGTCTCTGAAAACATCAGTGCAAATTTTCAAGCAGGCGCTCTCTATTAATTTCACCACATATGTCAGGTCTAAACATCTTTTCTTGGCTGAAAAGAAGTCTCATTTTGGAAATTAACTTGCAGTTTCTGATGTCTTCATTAGCTGCAGTCGTACTGAAGATGGCATTAGAATATGTTTACATTGTGTTACTATGACAACGAGCCATAAAATACAACATGCTGATACCCAAACCAGCCAAAACAAAGCTGAGTCAAGCATAGTATAGTCCAGTTGAGCTGATTTAAAGCAGCAATAGTGAATGTCCTAACACTTCAGCACCATGGACAGTACCCCAGCTTTTGTGTTATGGATACAGAAAAACACAACACACTGGCTGTTTCTCAATACGTGTTCTTGTCTGTTCTTGCATTCTCATGAAACAGTCGCAGCCCAAGTACTGTTTCATTTGAAAGTTACCATAAATCAAGAACGCATGGAATGGGCTTTATGCACAGCTCCACTACTTCCTGAACTTCAGCCTGCTCCTTTGTTTTCTGTCTTTCATTATTGGACGAACTGATTGATCCAGGTGTGTCTGACCTCAGCGAATCGCCACGCAGACTTGGATTAATCAGTTCTTCTAGTAATGAAAGACAGGAAACAAAGGAGCTGGCTTAAGTTCAGGAAGTAGTGGAGCTGTGCATAAAGCCCATTGGACATTGTTTTATCTACTAGCTTAAACCAAGGATGTACTGGTTGGTGTCTCGGCTGGCAAAATATCCCAAGATGTACTTCCTACTACTCTTGAATGCTACAGTGGCTTCTGTGAGAACTTAATTCATGAATGTTTTTTTTTTACTAAATTACCACAATGAGATGATGTGATATAAAATTAGAACATGAGTGAGAGGCAGAATAACGCTAAATGCATCTTTATTATCATGATATGGGATACAAAAAAATTTACTACAGTTTTGAAAAATATGCAAAATGTATAAATGACATGTAAATACTAGTACAAATGTATTGAAATTAAATCGAGTGATATTCTGGTGATTTGAGGGAAATACATTAGGAATCAAACTCCAAATTTTGACCTCAGATACCCTTTACATCATGAGATAAGAATTTAATTGACTAAATCTACACTACGGTCGACTAAATTTCAATGATGTTAGACAAAAACTAATATACTTTAGATGACTAAATTATAATTAAAAGTAAATAATATTTTTTGTGCCCTGTGATGAACTGGCGACTTGTCCAGGGTGTACCCCGCCTTCGCCCTTAAGTAGCTGGAATAGGCTCCATGTGACCCCCGTGACCCTAGTGAGGATAAAGTGGGTATAGAAAATGAATGAATAATATTTTTTCTCTAAAGACTATGACTAAAACTAAATTAAATATTGTTAGAACAAACACTGCTGATAGATCATAACACTCTCCATCCATGTACTTTCATGCTTTCAATAGATATTTTCAGTGCACAGTGGTGCTAAGACTGTTAATTAAGCCAAAATGCAACATACCCTGTAGCTGCATACCTAGATAAATAACTTGCAAAAACTTGAGCTTGAAATGTTCTGTAAATGCAGCAGAGGAAGCTGCAGGCACAATATAAACTTAGCTTTGTTAGCTTTAGCTGACAGACATCAGGCAGGCAACAAATACAGTCAAATGCACCATCCATTTGGAAATTGCCTTTAAAAAGACAGTCCTCAAAGTTGTAATGATCATTTTTGGTATGTGTACAGCATTGGGCCCAATCCCAATTCACCCCTTAGCCCTAACCCTTCCCCTTCCCCTTTGGCACTACCCCTTGAAACAGAGCTGCAAGGGGTAGGGATTGAAATGGGACAACACTTCGCGACCAGTTAATATCATCAGCGGTCATCAACGCTGCTATAAACAGATGCGAAACCTTTGTTTCTGTAAATATTCTCCATGCTGTCAGTAAACTGCCTCTGTTCCATGGGCTTTAGTCAAGTTTTTACGTCTATCAACTATAAACCACAGAAATTCAATCTATAACACACTGAAACAGCATTAAATGGTCGATGAAATGATTGAGTTGTTTACGAAGAAAGTACTTTTTCATCACTGGTGCACGTTTTGTCTGTGTTTACCTCTGTTTTGCCAGTGATCTGAACAGAATTATGTGAAACTCCTCCTACCCCTTCGTTCATAGTGTGGTCCTGGAAAATCTCAGTTTAAAGGGTTATACAGGCCTTCGTCTTAGCCCTTCCCCTCCGTCTAATTGAGAATCAGGACAACACTACCCTTTCATGTAAACGTGCAAAATGGAGGGGTAGGGGTAAGGGGTGAACTGGGATTCAGCCTTGATGTTAAGGATGAGACAACAGTATCCTGTTGAAACACACATTACAAAAGTAAATACATGTTATACTCAGTGTACTGCTCGGAATGTACTAATGGAAGTATACAGATGGGGACACAGTGCCTATAATGTGATACCAAATTAATGTTAAGTTATCTAATGTAGCTGACTTTAAATTAGCATAATTATTCTCGTTAGTGTAACTTATTCACTGGAGCAGTAGAGCTGCCTGCCAGGAAATTAACACCAAAATCCAAAAGCCAGACTCAGCAGGTGAACTGTCAATCACACTTGTCAATCAGAGCCCACAGGGCAGACATCAGAGCCTCTTATTAGACTTAAAATCTTATTAACAGAGGAATAATATCCAAAGGGAATGCCAATGGGATCACAGGGACTCCTGGGAATCACAAATTATTGACAGAAGTTGATGATTTATTGAATAAGAGTCAATTGGGGACAGACTTTCTTTGGAATCAGCGTCTCTGTCAGTTGTGTCACACTTAAGAATATTCCCACAATCTACGTATGGATGTCCTTTATATGTGTATGCATGAAAAAACAGAATTAGAACATCCACCTTTTTCATTTCAAGTTATTCCAAATTGTTTTCCTTTTTCTACGATACATTCCCTCTGACTTTGTCCACCAATTATCGGATTTATCATTCATTACACCGTCTAACCTCTGCTAAAATATTTACACACCTGACCTGGGAGGAGCACTTTATAGTCAGGAGAGTAACGCTTTGGTCCACTCACCCCACTTCTATTCTCTTTTCTTCTATTTTTGAGTAGCAGTTGGGGCTATTCTTTGATCAAGGGCACTTGTTTATGAAGGGCACTTAAGGAAACTGTAGTTGAGAGTGCTTCTTATTAATCTCCCACACCCACATTTTCCCATCCCAAATTTAAACCAGTGACCTTGTTAAATGCTCACTTCTCTGCCCATTAGGCTGCTGCTACAAACTCTCCGCTTAGCACTGTGATATGAAAATTTGATTCCACTTTTTTTTTTTTTTTTTTACCCTCCGTTCATCAATAGATCTTCAAGTCTCCATGTTTCACCAGAGGACGATGGAGCCATATTTAGACATGTCATACAAATTTCTGTTGACAATGTCTGACATCTAATCTAATCCTGTCCTCCCTCCATTTCATTTCACCGCTGGTTAAACTGACTATTATGTTTTTAACATGCCTTAAAGCCTGACTTCATGGCTTCATGTGTGCACAGACCCTTCCAACGTCTTATTGAGTAACATCTCATCTGGACGGAATACTTGATTTTCCCTTGCTATAGATGTCAAGAAGCCTCATAAACCTTCTGTGAGTCATTTATTTTGTCCATCTAGTTTCTCTGCAGGATTAGGGCTTTCCACAGGATCTTATTTGACTTACTGCATTACCTGGAACTCTCTCTCTCTCTCTTTTTTTTTTTGCGAAAGTGCACAAAAGCTAATATATTGAAATGAAAACAATCATCCTTGAAATCATCCCTGTTTGTTGTTTCAAGTGTCCATGTTTACATTAGTCTGAACAGCTTTCTGTGCATATGGATGGTTTATTATTTTCTCCTCTAGTAGTTTATATATCAGTCTTGAACCAAGAAAACAATACTGTTAATTTCAGTGTTCTCTTTATGCCGGAATTCTCAACTACTGCTTCAGGCAAAGACAGCAACACACCAAACGTACACCCACATGCATCATTTCAACAGCATCCCCTTTGGTGACAAGTCCGTTCCCACAAGCATTATCCAGCATAACATTTCACTGCGAACTACCAGCACCAGTAAGGGATAGAGTCGTATAAAATTGTCCGAGCACTCATTTTAATTGCCTGTCATTAGATGTAGTTAATCACAGCCTGTTCAGATTTACATAATAACCTCTTCTTCTTTCTGCTTTGTTTCTGTACAGCCCGGTTGGTGGGTTTTAATATGAAGCAATTTTGTAATGCTGTAATTAATACAGGGTAAAAGTGTAGGCCAAAATAATAGAATTATTTATTGATTTCAGTCATGAGCCTTTGACTCTGGGTGACATACGAGCCTGCGCACCCTGCGCTGCAATGCAATACCTGCAGTACACAGATGATGAAGTCATGCATTCAAAATCACATTAGCATGGCTTACACCAGTTTTACATATCGTATCCCTGGATACTGTGTCTCCCACAGGGACGTGAATAAAGCATAAGGCCGTATGCAGTATCTTCCTGTGTTCTAAATATCCCCTCTCAACTTTTTATAAATGTGCAGTATTTATCATTTGGAATTCAACCACAAAAAGCCTCTGTGTATCACTGGGCGAAGGAGAGGGAAATGGCAAAGGGAGTACTGGAATAAATTATTCGCAGACAAATCTTTTATTCCAGCACAGAGCACAGAAAACAAGTGTGCCAGCTCCCCCAGTAATTCAAGAGGTACTTTTCTTTTGTTCTTCCCTTTGTTTTCAGCGCGAATGTGGAAATAGAAGTTGCTAAATAAGGCCCCTCCCATTTCCCAACTCCCCTACGAGCTTTGTCTGTCTTTCTCTTTCACTTTGGCAGCCTCTTTTAAGCAATAGATCATTACCTGTTGTCTTTTTTCAGTAACTTCTCCCTCAGAGTGGGGGCCATAATTTAAATTACAAGTGACAAGTCCACACTTTGTGCTGGCAAGAGTATCCCCTCCAGTGTTTATTAAGTTTGCCAATTGAATAAATTATCTGCAGTGGCCACATAATTGAGTTGACCTTATAAAATAACAAGAGCGATGGCTCTGATGTGGCACATTGGGCGTCACACCTTCTTCCGCCCTGGTTGACCCTCTCCTCTTATTGTTTGGACTGGATCCTCCTTATTAAGACTTCATTACCGCCACACTATCAATATTTCATCTTTATTCTCTCCAGCTGCTTTTGGTTGTAGTCTGAGAGGAGGTAAGACTTGGTCAAAGGAATGAGTTGAGGGAAAGGGAGTTCTTTCATCATGCATCACTGAATCCGGAGTACTGACGCCAAACGTGACTCCGGATGGCGTATCATATAAGAATTCTCACATGAATGTGTTTTCTCATTAGATGATGTTAAAGTTTGTACAGTGAGAGCAGTTTCTAGATGAGGCTTTCAAGTCGGAAACTGAACTGAAAGTCCTGAGGGTCAAAATAACATTCTTAAATAGTTCACACTCCATGAAAAACTACTTTTAATCTCTGCAACATCAACAGATTATGAATCGTATTTTTCTGCAAATACTTTCTACCCTTATCCACATTTGTATTAGCAGTTTTAGGGTTTATCACCTTTACAGTGTTGTATGGATTTATTGCAAAGTTTGTACTGTATTTCCACCAGTCTGGGATTTCGAGCTGCAAACCTTTCGCTCTCAGGTTGTCTAACCTTTAGCTCGCTGCCTCCTTTCCTGTGAATGCTCATACTCAAAAACAGGATTGCTGCAGTAGCTCCGGCCTGCGCCCTGAGCAGCATCTGGGTGAAAACTAGCAAAGCCTGTTCACTCTTCCAGCTCACTCTCTTGATCATGTTGAGTGTTGCGTCAATCTGAGGAATACTGCAGTTTCTTTAGGTATGTTTCAAGGTCTGCCTCTCGTTCCTGTACCTGCATGCAAACTTGAATTATTGATGGCCCGCAGGTGCATACAGTGGGTAAATGATGCATAACCAGCAGTCACTCATCCATACAAAGAGAATGGTTATATTTAGAAAGTAATATCTAATGGTAGAGGATTTTTACTTAACTCTAAATGGGGTATTTAATGTTGCAAATGACTGCCCCAGATTATTTAACCATTATGTTTAGAGGTGAAATAACCATCTGCGTGTAGTATATGAGGAGGCGAATTGCATCATTTCTGCTTCCATCAGCCAAACATCGCAGTGATGCAGATGGGTGTGTAAAACATCACAATGCATTTGTTAAGTATATGCATTTTCTTCGTGCTGCATTGTGCACACCATGTGAGCATTACCTGTATCGCTTGCGTGCACTGTGTGTGTGTTTATGTGTGTGTGTGAGTGTGTTTGTGGAAAAGAGAGAGAGATCTTGAGATACCTGGCATCGTTGCTGCCTCTGTTTGTTTGGCTCCAGGCTTTCAGACTGTCAGTGCGAGGGCTGTGTAGTGAAACAAAACATGCTGTCATCTCCGTAACAAGTCTAGCCGCCGGGACTCAACACACACACCTCACTGAGACAAGATGCTATGGCACAGCCTCTAACTCTCCACATTCTGCCTCAGCCAGTTGACACTTAGGACCACAGCAGCAGCTCCGGGGATATTGGAAAACTGTAACACATTCTTCTGATGGCACGTTTGTTCTCAGTATTTCTTTCAGCTTCATGCAGCTTATTCATTTCAGTATGAGTTCATTGGATTTCGCAAATGTGACAAGATTTAAATCTCGTAAAATCGACCCTGATTTGAGAGATACGACATCAAGGAGTGATACCGAGAAACAAAGGTGATCATCTGAGAGGAGGTGTGAATGTATTTTCTCTCTCAATTGTTTTTTTTTTTTTTCTCTGTAATTTTGAGCCAACTTTCATGTTGTTTGTCTTCGCCCATCTGTTGTCTAAACGCCACGCTCCTAGAGGGGCACATCAGCCCTGGTCTGTAAGCTGTTACAGACGGGAAGTCAAGCGCCTCTTTCAATTACTCTCTTATTGGCTTAGACCTCCCTCTGGACAGGCCAAGCCCAGTGTCAATCCTGCTCGTAATGAGAGGAGATCTCTCCCCGCGGAGGAAGTGTCTCTTTGGGTTTACGTTATGTGTCCTCCTGCTCTAACCCGACAAATAGGAAGTGCAGGAGGGGAGGGGGGGTGTATGTCTGAACACATGTGCAAACTGTATGTGTGTATTTCTGGACTACACATTTAACATTTTGTATAGTTTAAACCACTTCAATCACAAGTCCTTTCTATTCAATCTCCAGAATCTATCTGGATCAAGTCTGTAACAGAGTAAACATCCACTTTGGAGCCATATTTGACATTTTGATCAACAGAGCATGCTGCCATTTTGCCTGCCAGCTAGTCTACTGTAGCCGGCTAGTGCAATAACACATAACACCAGAAATCTCTCCCCACCCGACTAAACTTTTTGCACTTCCCCAGGGATTTTAAGCGTGTTATATGTATGTGTGTGACAGGGTGTAAGTGTGTGTTTGTATTTCCCAGCCAGACAGCTGTACACCAGCCCAGTGTGAAGGTCAGAGTACAGCCCGACTAGCAGCAGGAGATGTCACACCAGGACAGGCCATGGCAGCCATGCACAAAATTGCCTCAACAGATCACAGACCTCCACCCATCTGCTGTGACGCCAGATTGGGGGGGTTGCAGAAGGTTGAATTCAGTGGTCGAGCTAATAGCCCTCAGTAAGATCCACCACAGTAGCACGGGCCGATTTGTAAATTAAGTGTTTATTCCCTTAGAGGTTTGTGGATTAATGGAATACTACTGAAGTGATTTGTGACAGCATATGGTGGTGTGATCACTGATAAATAATCATATAGTCTGGGATTTATTTTATTCAGAAGTTATTTAGTGAACAACTCAATCGGAAGAATGGAACGTAACAACTGCTCATTTCTGCAAACCACAAATATATGTAATTCAGTGTTTTCATTCATTCATTCATTCATTTTCTATACCCACGTTATCCTCACTAGAGTCACGGGAATTCAGTGTTTTTAAATGAACAATACTCTTTGGATTTAACCATTCCGTGCTTTTAACCATGTGTCTCAGAAACAGTAGATAGAGTTGTTTAACACTGAAAAATACGTGCAAATATGTGACAAATAACTGATCATCAGAAATCAGAAGGGGGAAAAAGCACCAGAATTGGAAAATACATCTACTATCTGCAGCTTTCTCCTTTCAATCCAAATCAGTAAATATAAATGCAGATGAACCTGATGCCACTCTAAGCCGTTATGGAAAAGGGAAGCCACGCGGAGTAAAGCAGTTGGATCACGTCCAGGATGCAGCTGATGGATTCTGAATAGTGGTTGGTAATTACGTCTGTCAGTCATGTTTTTAACCCTCCTACCTGTCTGAAAAGGCCTCAAATCTCCATAAATACAGGCCAAAAAAAGTACATGTAGGAGTCCCATGTCTTCTCAAACCACTTGACATATGACATGCTGAGAGGTCATTATGGGATTTTTACCAAGTGATTTACACAAAACTATCAAACATTGCAGCTGTAAATCACACACAATGTTTAGCCTTAACTAAAGACACATTAGGTTCTAATTCTTAAAATGTCATTAAATTGGAATCTATACTGTAGTCCTTGATTGTCTAGGAGACCCAACCATGTCTTTTGAGGAAAAGCAAAGAAATGCTAGGCATTGTTATGGTTAGCATGGCTAAAATGCTTACAGTTGCAGAAAAAAAGGTTATGCAATCAAGTCCTAACTCCTGTGTGTATCGTGTGATTAAAACAGACAGGAAAAAAATAACATGGAAAGCCTAAAAGCACTGTTTTTGGCTGTCGAATGCCATAGATATTGATGCAATAGATGCTGAATGTACAGTACAATCTCGCTGTACTCGATTTACCCCCTTGTGGTAGCTATACTCCATTACAATAACACTGCTACATACAGTATATCTAAAAAAAAGATTTTTATACATCACATATAAAATATAACCATATGTTTTTCTTGACTGTCTTGTTGTTTATTTATCATTTACAATAAAACAGACAGAAAAGAAAACGCGGAATGTCTAAAACCACTGTTTTTGTCAGTACAATGCCATAGATATCGACGTAAGAACTGAAGTGATTTTGTTTTTTATCAAGAAAACATGGAAAATGGATAGATATCAGCTCTGAAATTAAAATACAATGAGCTATTTTTGTTGTTATCATTATATTTGTCCAAACAAATGTACCTTTAGTTGTACCAGGCATTAAAATGAACAAGAAATTGAAGAAAACAAGGGTGGTCTAATGTAGGCTCCATGTGACCCCCATGACCAGAGCCGGCCAAAGCCTCCATTGGGCCCTAAGCAAAATTGGATTTCGGGGCCCTATATTTTTTTTCATTTTATTTGCATTTTTTGTGCTCTTCCTCTTTCCTCCGCTATCTTTTTTCAGCCCCAGAAGAGTAAGCTTTTTTGTAACATTGTTTTGATTGGAAGTACTCGCGAGTTTTGATGCGTAATGCGCACGACACAGCTGGAGGCACACGTTATGGTGCAGCAGAGTTTTCATATTTAAACAGAGGCTAGAAGAATCACTAGGCCTACATCAACAGCACCACAGAAAAGTGTGTTTTTGTACAATAGTATAATTTTGATCATACATAAATCGGCACTCATGCATGCAAAAAATAAAGAAAAATTCTCTTAATTGCTCTTGGGGGCCCCATAGCAGCTGCGGGGCCCTAAGCAGGTGCTTAGTTCGCTTATGCCTTGGGCCGGCTCTGGGCGGGGGGCGTGGTCAACCTGACAGAACTGCCACACCTGTCGGGTTGACCACGCCCAGGAAGAACATCACATAAGGATACGTCAAAGCGATCAGCTGACGCCTTCTCAGGAAGACTGCAGATGACAGTCGAAACATGTGAAGGTAAAAAGACATCTCCTCCTAAACTTGTCTGAAAAGAAGAAACAAAAAATAATAATACATTTGAAATTTTGCCCATTATAAGTAAATGGAAGAAGAAAAAATTAGTAAAAAAAAAATTCATCAAAAAAAAAATTTGAACTTTGACCTACTTTTTCTAATATGTAACCACATCTATTCTGGGTCACTGGTAATCTATAAACCCAACTTGGTATGAATTCAACAAATAGTTTTGCTGCTAGAGTGTTAACAAACAAACAAAGAAACACACAAACTGAACCAAAAACAGTACCCCTTATCTCCTCTTTGGGAGGTATGATAATAAATAAATAAATAAAATGAGATCAGCTGAGCCTGATTATACTATCAGTAGGTTTCTTTCTTCCCTGATGACACAGACGTATTCCAAAATGACAGTATCCGAATTCATCAGGATCCAATTGTTAAAGAGCGGTTCAGGGAACATGTGACATCATATGGACATGGTTGGGCCACCTTAGAGTCCAAACCTGAACCCCAGTGACTATCTGTGGACTCTGATGGAAGCCTTTACATAGCGGTTTGACTCCATCATCAATACAAGATCTTGCTGAAAAATTAATGCAAATCTGGATGAAAATAATAGTTGTGATATTTATAAGTACGGTGTGGCATGAACAGCAAATGCATCCTGTAAACAAAGCTTTTTTTCCTTTTTTTTTCAGAGCAGTGCATAATATATCACAAAATTATAAACAAACAATACAGAGCACTTAGTTTGCTTGTCAGCTTTGTGCACATTTCCAAAATGTCATGACCGTTTGCAGGTTTCTTATATTATTTATGTGAATAATTTGTTCCCTGCTCTCGCCACCATCCTTTGAAATCAATATTAATCCCAACTATGATTCACTGGATGACTCCATTGATTGTAAGTTTTCGTGATTACTACCTTATCTGATCAAATATGCTTGAGCAATCTGGCTTGTTATTGAAATGACATTGATGAAGCAGTGCCTGCAGCAGTCATAATGCAGCTAACTGAACTTTAAATGATATATAGTGTATCGTAGGAGTTAAAAAGGAGATGCAGCTGCTCATAGGTGGATTATGGA
>JAQQZY010000009.1:10618605-10632120 GCA_030068375.1 Ostorhinchus rueppellii
GATATAGATATAGATATAGATAGATAGATAGATAGATAGATAGATAGATAGATAGATAGATAGATAGATAGAGATGATATTGAGTTGGCTTTTGCTACATCAATTCCTCCTGGTTATTTCAGTTCCACTTCAAGGATGTTAAGTTCATGCAGCACCAGGCAGAAACACTGAGCCTCTTCAATGACGGGCAGGTCCCGTGCCAGTTTGAGTTTATCCAGAAGCCAAATGAGCCCACATACTGCAAGCCATGGCTCACAGCCAACCCCCCCAAAGGTTTCATTGCTCAGGGTGAGTAGCACACACAGTTGAAGTTTGATCCAGGAGTCATGGGTATCATTTCACTAAAGCATCATTGACCGACCCTTTGCTCTAGATTTCAGTTTGTTCAATAAATCCTGTGTTGTGTTAAGCCAAATTCAGAGGCTTCAGAAACTTCACCACTCTGCTGTGTAAACATAGTGAAGCAGCAGGCACCAGTTGTGAAAAGAAGACATTTTGGTCATTTTTCTGCTTTTTGTGTCTTGACATCTAGGCGGCTCCGTGGATATTGACCTTGAGGTTTTTGTGAACCGCACAACAGCTCCTGACCTGAACTCTGGAAAGCAACAAATTGAAGACATCTTGGTGCTCCACCTGGAGCGTGGCAAGGACTACTTCATCTCTGTGTCAGGAAACTACCTGCCCAGCTGTTATGGCAGCTCTATTCATTCATTGTGTCAGTTGAGGGAGCCCATCCAGGACATGCCACAGGAGATCCTCCGTGAGCTGGTTAGTACTGCTGGGTGCACACTCAGTTTGATCCACTTCTCAAAGGCCATAGAGTACCTGTCAAGATTACAATATGTTTTTAGGAATTTTCTTTTACTGCTTTGCACTTTTCTAGCGGAACACAATTAAGTCCATTTAAATATAAGTATTCACTCTTTTTGCTCTCAACAACAGGCGGACATGTCTGAAGAACAGAATGCAGAAAACACTGAAAAGCCTCTTGACATCCCTAAAGAACTGTGGATGATGGTGGATCACTTGTTCCGCAATGCAATTAGACAGGTTAGTGACAACATGATAGCTGTGCCTGCCAGCCACACTGGCTTTAAGTCACTTAGGAGAGCTAGTTGAATTAATCCTGATTTTTTTTTTTAATGTTTTTTATTTTTTATAAAGCCCTTAAAAATGCATTTGCTATTTAATAAAGTTGCATCTCATTAAAGGAAAACTAAACATTTAGTGAGTCCCAGTGTTGAATTGCAGTTGTTTAATGTGTGTTCTTTAATGATGATGCTCTGTCTTTGTAGGAGGACATTTTCCAGCAGCCTGGTCTCCGGAGTGAATTTGCAGAAATAAGGGATTGCCTTGACACTGGCATACCTGATTCTCTTCGTATCCTATCTAAATGTATATGTGAATAAAGCAACTGTTAAGATGTCAGATCGTATAGTCAATAAATTACAGTGATATGATTTGTAGAGTTGTGGAATTGCAACCCAGCACAGTAAAATGAAAAGCTTAAGCAGATAGTGAACTTTCTCACTTTGCATTACACAATTGTGCTAAATTATTTTGTGTTGCGTTGCTGAATATTCATTGCGTGTTTAAGATGGAAATGAGTCCTTAACTCTTTTGGCTTACAGCAGGAAGTAACCACTCAGTGGCAGAGGCCCTGCTTCTCTTCCTAGATGCCCTCCCAAAGCCTGTTGTTCCCTATTCTTTTTACCAGCAGTGCCTAGAATGCTGCTCCAATGCCAGTCAGTGTGAGAAGGTGAGTGTAGGCAGCAGTGATATAGTTCAGGTTCTTCTACTTGCAAATGTTCATCTTTAGCTTTCTGGATGTAATTTTGAATTCTTTTATTTTAGGTTATTTCTATGCTACCTCAGTGCCATCAAAATGTGTTCAACTATTTAGCTGCCTTTCTCCGTGAGCTACTGAAGAATTCTGCCCATAATCGATTAGATGTCAACATTTTGGGTAAGAAACAAAAAGCAGATGTGTGCTATTGGTTGTCTCTTCGTGCTGAAGTTATGTTTTGTAAGTGAATGATTCAAGTTACATTAACCAACAGATATGAAAAAAACTTTTAAATGCCTTCAAAATTGTACATTGATGGCAGAAAGAAAATAATTCTTTGTTTTATAGTATTCAACGTAAAGAACTGTTTCTTTGTTTTAATTTTTTTTTTTAGTCACTATCTTTGCGTCCTTGCTCCTGAAGTCACCCACAAAGCAAGATCTGACTGAAAAAAGGAAGACTCAGGAATTCTTTCAGCATTTCCTGATCCATGGCTCCGTTTAGATGAGGGACTTCTCCTTGTGTCATTGCTGAAGTTGAACACTAAAGTCCAGTATTTTAAATAAAATATAATTTTCTTACATTTCTTGATGGTTCTTTATATAGATGGTATAATTAAGTGCAGTCTTATCTAGTTCCATTTGTTTGATATTAATGTTTGTGAGCTGATGCACAGATTTGAATGTATATCACTGAGCATCTGTAGAAAGCTAACAATTTTTATTGTATGTATATTTTATTTAAAGAAATAATTTGTATTTTTAATGTTTCTGATCTCCACATATTGTTTTGATATATAAAAGAGATGAAAAAAAAGAATGTGTCCGCTGGTGTTATTTCACTTTAAAAGCAGAATTTTGGTTTCATTAATCAATATCTGTCATATTTAATTTCTGTATTTAGTTATTCATACGTGTAATTCCTGCTCCTGATGTGTTCGTGCAGTTCACAATGTAGCGTGACGCTTCATAGAACAGTATTGTCGTAAAACAGATATTGTAAATTCTGCCAAGTCGTTTAATGCCCGTAAAAACAAACACGTTTGACAAAATTAAAAGGAAATATTTAAAAAAATTGGCATTTTTGTGTGACAATATTTGTCATGTTTAACTTCCCATAATCCATCACGAATAGCTTTATGTTCGTGACGTACTACAGGGAGGGGATAGGAAGAAAGTGCTCAACATCCATAGCAAAGGAATAAGGCTTATTATTTAACAGGTAAATATATTTAAATGTCAACTGCTTCTTGTCTAAATTAAGTAATAGAATGTAATTTACTCATTTGTAAAGACGCATTTCTGACCTTTCTTAGATGGAAGATCAGTGATGTCAACTGTCGACATCAAACTGGCTAACGTTAGCGGTACTAGCTTGCTCTGTTGCTAACCTATGAGCTAAATTGTTCCCAGTCTGCAGCTAGCAACGGTATGCATGTGCAGAGAAATAAGTGCTTGCAGATTTACCTATTTGTAGCTCGCCAAAACTGAATTAGCGTTAGCTGTCAAGGGCTCAAACTTTTGGAAGGTTAAGACAAAAATAGCCATGGTAGTTTGTGTTCTCGGGGCTCCACAGCTAAGCCTTACCTTACCTACACAAACCACGGTTTGATGTGATGTTATTTGTAGCAGCAAGCTAACGATATAGCCCATATCTGGATCTAGTAGTAACGCTATGTTCTCCGTGAAAAAAATGACAGGTTAGTACAGTTTACCAGCTAATGTTAATGAGTAATTACACAAAGAGTTGGTATTGTACGTACGTTTTATACGTTTGATATTATTTCATTGTATTGTAAGTCAGAGGTGTACATTGTGGCGTCGGTGCGTGTTTGCCCAGTGTAAACCTTGTTTGCTCGCCAGTCGAGTATTAGAAAAGTTAACAATCGTTGTAGTGTGACGGCTTTTACGCTGCTCATATAGCGACATAAAAGCAGCTCAGTTTTTATTGTTGGTATTATCAAACATGTCAGTGGAGTTAAGCCACCTATATCTCGTGACTTGTCATCGAAATCAGAAAGTTCCAGATCTCGGTGTGGTGACGGAGTGAACCCCAAGAAAGAGCTGATTGACCACGTTTGGCATTCATCTGAGCAGGTTGTACGTGGGAATAAAATGTAACTTTGTCTTTATACATTGGCGGAAGTGGCTGTTGATGGGCGTATTTACTTCATTTCGTTTGTTCTAACACCATTGTGTGGTGCACATATGAGACGGCCTGGCGAACCAGTCGTAGGTTTATCGTTTCCAACTGACAGCACAGACTTATCAGGACGACGGCCGTGGTTTCTAGATGTTATGACTGGTGTTAAACGTATCTGTGATGTCCAAGCTTTGCTACCATCTATCCAGTCAGCAATTTCTGACATGATGAATTGGGTCATCTGAGGCAGGTTTGTTTCCTGTCCCCTGGCTGAAATCTCCTGCACAAACAGTATGCATCACACATCATGCAAGACATCTGTGAAAATATATGCTAGACTGTTGTTTATCTCTTGCAAACTACTTTTATGTTCCTTGTAATTTAAACATTCATTCTTAAATGACTTGGGGAAAAAAACATGGACAAAATTAATTGTTTTCACTTGTTTTTCAGGTTATAACCTTAAGTGTGTGTGTGTGCAGTCCTCCTTACCAAGGAAGGAGAGGCACCAGGGACCATGAGCGAGAATGGCCCTCATACGGAGGCGTCCATGTACTTTGAGGAGGAGGTGGATCACCTGGAGCGGGACGATGAAGAAGAAGATGACAAGATCCACTTTCACAAGGATGATGACCTGATTGAACCTTCGTCATCCTCTGGTCGGGTATATGACCGCACTACAGTACTGATTGAGCGGGATCCCATCAGACTGGATGAGGAAGGTGAAGAAGAGGGTCACTGTGGAGGGGATGAAGATGGAGTCACATTTTTAACTGAAGGGGAGGGCGATGGGGATGAAGAGGAAGGCTCTCTGGTCTTCATGTCTGACCCTGATGCCATGTCACAGGGTTATGTACACCACACAATTTCTCCAGATCAGATCCAGTTCACAATTAACCCAGGTTCCACCCCCATGCCACGCAACATAGAAGGGGCCACCCTCACATTGCACTCCGAGTGTCCAGAGACCAAGCAGAGAGAGGTAAGAACTAATAAAAATGTTTCCTTAAAATGTAAAGATTAAGTGATACTCACTGTTTAAATATTTGAGCATTCACTGTGCTATGAATATTTTAACTTTTATCTATAATTCAGTGTATAAAGGAACATTTATTTCAATGTGTTTTTCTTAATTCTGCAATGCTTCTGAGTAGGGCTGCACAATTAATTGTTAAAAGATTGCTAACTCGATTCACACATGTACACAATCTCATTTCTAAACACAGACAATTCTTAAGCATCTTATTTCATGGGTTGCATTACAAACAAATGCCCACAAATGCAGAGCTGCCGCTGCCTCCTTCAACCAATAGTAAAACGTCTTTACAACGTGTGAGACTGTTACTGTCGGATGAGTGAAGAAAGAGTGAATTACAGCAGAGAAACATCCGCGGTAAAGACAGTGAAATGGATGAAAACCCCAGTGATATTGTCCACAGTCACCCACCTGAACTCTGTCCAATAAAGGTTCACATTCTGCGGTGTTTACCTCATGTCACTCTTCTTTTCTGTCATCCAGATTCAAGTGGCTTTTCACTTTCACTTCTCTGACTTCTGCACTGTTCTTCTCCTTTTCTTTTCTTTGCTGGTGAGGATAACCTGTCCTTTACACAAGAATCAAAAGTCTTGATGCCCCCCCCCCACCACACACATACACTAACACACACCAACCAACCAAGCAAAACGTGTCCAGAAACCCCCAACTGAACTGTATACATGCACCCCTACTATACCAACAGAATTCCACAGATAACACTGAATTTTATCCCAAAAAAAAATTCCATTTTGCCAGCGTGGAAGTTTCTTTGCACTGAAAGTGACTGGACTACTTGCAGAGTGATATGTCAGATGTGAATCAGAGGTAAAATAACCCATTTTCCTTGACAGCGGTGCAATAAACATTTTGTTAAAAAAAAAAAAAAAAAATTCATGCCAGAAAATCGTCATCTAACTTCTAAGCAAAAACAAATGTGATTTACACTTTTTCCAGAATAGTGCAGCCCTACTTCTGGGTAAGCTTTAGGTTCTTGCTTTGTTCTTTTAATTAGTCCTATGGGATGGAGTCCAGTCATTATCACATATTTTACTGTAGGTTGAGGAAGCTGTTATTGTTGGAATAATTGTTGGTTTTGTTTGTGGAATCTTTACATTGTCCTAGCAAGTTAGTCAACTGTGATTTCAAGAGGTCTCCCATGCATGAAAAGTTCCCAAACAGTGAAAATATAAGGTACTTGAAAAAGTGTAGTAAGTGCTACAACACAGTCACAAGCACTAAAGCATTTTTAAAGGCATTGAGATTCACCAGCAGCTAGACTCGGGTCTCTTTTTATGGCCTCGATAGACATCACCACCTGAGTACACCAATGACTTCCACTCTGTTGTTGTGATAACTCACATGCCATCACCCAGCGACTGTCTAGCCTTTACACACCCACACTGCTGGATTGCCAATGCTATTTTAATCTGTGATGCAGAATTTGTGTGTAGTCCTTAACTTTGGTTTCTGATTTCAGTTTTGGTTTTTTTTTTCTTTAGTTTTATGACTGTATTTCTAACTTCATATTTGGGGAGTATTCTAGTTTTAGTTTATTTTTTCAATAGTCTTAGATTTTTCAGATCTTTTGGACAAAAGCCTTGTTTTACAGATGATAAAAAAGGTAGGCTAAAAGGTTTCAAGATTTACAATGGCAGAATTGCTGTTTATTGTGCAAAGCAAATACAAACCAAGGGATGACAAAGCTGAGCTGCATTTCTGTGTGTGTGTTTTTTGTTTGTTTGCATTGGCATTGGCATTGGTGAATCTAGTTTTTAACTTTGTTGCATGAAAGATGTTTATTGTTTGTTTTAAACTGGTTTATTTCCATTAATGAAATTAATTTTCATCTGAAGAAGAAAAAAAAAAATTCAGACCCCACAGCTTTAACCATAATTAATAAGGAGAAGGAGGAGGTCTTTAAACCAAAGAGGGATTGCAACTTCCTAAGAAAGAACATTATTACTGTTTATCATCAGATTCTTAAATTGTTTTTTAGCACTTAATTTTGTCTAGTCATAACAACACACTTCTTAAAGCAGTTAATATCTTTAGAGAGGATGCAGCATTGTTGTGTGTTCTTCGTAATGAATCAGATCCTGTGTTTAGTGAAAATGAGGTGTTGGGTACTGAGGGTTCTGTCTTTCTAATAATTCTATCTATTGGTCTATTAAGCTCACCAGCCTTGTAGCATTACACTATCAAAATTATCAATATTATATGTGATAGTTATGTGTGTATGAATCCCTGGAGATCCTCTGAGGTTTCCCTGTATCCATCTCTGTTATTGCTGAATGCTGACGACGTTCCACGTAAACATTTATGGCATTTTATTTGTGATCCTTTTTTTAAAATAAAATTACAACTAGCAACCGCAAACAGTCAAATAGTCACACAGAACCATTTAATTTGGAATGGAGGGATCTTTCTCCACTGTGTTTGTGGATGTATGTGGGAGATGAACACAACAATGCAGCATTCTACGCTGTGAACAAACTGACGGTGTAGAGTAGTCACGATGGTGTGGGAGCTGAATACAGCACTGAGTGACAGGCTTTAGCAGGCTTCTCAGGATGGGTATTTGCATGAATGTTTCTTTAACAAATGATTTCTCCCACATCCTTATACACCTTTTAAACTACCCATTATTCACTTTAGTGTTTGTTTGGAGAATTAAGGCGCATTTAATGTTCTCTGGACATGACAGAGATGAGCAGTTTTAACCCTTTTCATGGTACAATTGATCATGTTAATAGATGTATTAATTAAGAAATGGAATATGTTGGAGATATTGAAGCCTAAGTATATTCACACTCTGCTGTCAAGGGGGAACATAGATCAGGATTTGTCATGTTTATGTTGAGTTTCAAAATTTACTGGAATCCCTTCAAGAATGTGGGGGCAGAAGTTCAGAGGAATAACATTACCAGAGAAAGAGGATCCTGTTAAAATGGCCAACCACTAGCTTCCTCGTCATTGCTTTGTGTTCGGTACAAGACAGCATTTTTCTAAGATGAGAAAGAACTGCTTTTATTCCCATAAGCCCCAGGGCTTTGTGTGAGAAGAGAACGAGAGACTGCCACAGTGCTGCAGCGGACATCAGTGCACTGAAACTAAATTGTATGGGATGGATTGCATGGGGGGGGTTAGTCATCATAGCTGTCCTTCATGCTCACCCGCACCATGTGCTGATGAGGGGCTGAGTCACTGGGTTCAAGTCCACTCTGAAAGGTCACACTGACTCAGTCTGTCACAGCACTGAGTGACTGGTTATTGTCGAGTTAAATTAACAAATCAGTCTATGTGGGATTATTAACCCCTTGACGCCTGAATTTATTTCCAGTCATAGAAAAAAATTCACTTGTGTTTTTGCTTTCAAGTAGATAATATTTTGGTTGCATTTTGGAGCAGAGGGGGTTTGATGTGAATTTGTGACATTGTAAAGGGATTAAAAACTGATATTAAAGACGGACGATGTTATTCTTTACAGGTTTTAGACTGCAAGGTTTAGACACCCAACTTCTCACCCTGTCTTTTTCATGTCCGTTTAACAGGTGAAGCGTTACCAGTGTATGTTCGAAGGCTGTACAAGGACGTACAGCACAGCGGGAAACCTCCGGACCCATCAGAAGACGCACCGGGGCGAGTACACATTTGTGTGTAATCAGCAAGGTTGTGGAAAGGCCTTCCTCACTTCATACAGCCTGAAGATCCACGTCCGGGTCCACACAAAGGAGAAGCCATTTGAGTGTGATGTGCAAGGCTGTGAGAAGGCATTCAACACTCTGTACAGGTTAGCCTGAAATGTCAGCAATCCACTCTTTGCTTTAGTTTTGTAAATCAGGATAAACAAGTTTTAACTGCCTCCAGACAAAAAGAATAGGTTTTCTTTGTGTGCTGTGTAACCTTTCTGTGGGGCATCTTTTTTAGAGTGTCATGTATCACTCTGTGGGATCAAGTGAACGCTATAATAATTGGAACCAAAAATGAAGTTAAGTGTTTTTATATTTTATCAAGAAAAAGCAAACCATGACCTACTGTGACACTGCCCCAGAAAATCCATACAGTGTTTTAGTCAAACTGTGGAGCACTACGGCCATTTCATTGGTTTTTTTTGTTTGTTTTGCTTTCTGTAGTTTTTTTTTTGTGACCTCAAGCAGTTCACATCATTGTTCTGTGTTGGGCCTGTTGCTAGGACAACTGCTCTTTGGTCTGGCATAGCTCTGCCACCACAATCAGTTCCCTTATAAGATGGTGTGACCCAAGGCAGTCAACTAATGCCACAAATGGGTGAATTTCCTTTTTAACCTCATTATTTTGCTGTCCCTTTTCCATTCCTTCCTGCATCTTACACTCAAACCAGATTTTGCCAACATCTAAATGCACAATCTCATCTCTCGTGCTACGTTTTTCAGATATCCTTATATTAATCATCTACACGGTTTGATGCCACTGCATCTCTTCTGTTTGTCTCTCGAGTTTCCTGTTGTCTTTTAATGAAACACGCTTGATTGTTTCTGCAGACTAAAAGCACACCAGAGACTTCACACAGGAAAGACATTCAACTGTGAATCAGAGGGATGCACAAAGTACTTTACCACACTCAGCGACCTGAGGAAGCACATTCGCACACACACTGGGGAGAAGCCCTTCCGGTGAGCATTTATTTTATTATCACACCACAATTCTCTACACCCCTACGAAAAGATAAAGTAGACTAATAGACACACACATAAAGCTCTTATAGTAGCTTGTACAGTTAAAATCTACCATACACATATTAATTGCTTGAATTTGTTAATTTATTTATTTTGTTTATTAAAAACGTGGTGCAGTTCAGTGTTGTTGTACTGATTTGACAAAAGAGAGATGTGAAAAGCAATACTGAGCTGTTCATGTCCCATATTCTGCATCACTTACAACAGGGTACAGAATTTTCCTCCCTTAAGCTTGTGTACGAGTTTAAAATTAAGGGTGTCAAATATTCAAGTCGCGGGCCAAAAGTAGCCCACCAAAGGTTCCAGTCTGGCCCGCGGGATGAATTTGCAAAGTACAAAAGTTACACTGAAGGTATTAACATTCAAGGCTGTTAAACTCATTTTAGTTCAAGGGCCACATACAGACCAAATGCAATCTTAAGTAAAATATTGGAATCATAATCTATAAATTATTACCCCAAATTTTCATCTTTAATGTGGAAAAAATGTTACATTTTGCCTATAAATAATTACAACTCAATTCTTTTCTCTTTGTTATAGTGCAAAAAAAGTTTTTAAATATTTAAATTAACAAACAACAGAATGTGAATAGCCTGAACAAATATGAACAACCTGAAATGTCTAAAGAAAATTAAGCGATATTTTAACAATATTCAGCCTATTACTAAATATTTTGTGCCTTTGTAGATCCTATCTGTAATTTACATGTATAGGGGTGTAACACTCGCTTTGTACTGAACTGTTTCGGTTTGGGGCCTTCGATACAATACAAATGCAAACACTCAGGAAGCAGGGTGGTCGCAAGCAGAACCCATGTGCAGGGTTTCCTCTATATACACTGAGCAGTAGCACAACAAATAAACCCAAACATGACAACCGAGAGTAAAACGGAGGCACAGTAGCTGGGTCAGACGTTTGAAGTATGTGACGTTTCACTTTTGTTTTCAGTATGATACCGCTTTGTGGCATAAAAGAGGCCACAGGTTCCTTTATAGCAAAGCAGGTTTTTATTTTTTAACTCAAGTTGGCAAAATCAAGTGAATCTGCTTCTCTTCTCCTTCACTGTGCCTCTGCTATGGCGTGACTCTGAGGTCACGTTCACAGCACCTCAGGGAATACTGTGAGGTGTTCAAAAACGCTCAGTAAATTACAGTGTTTGTTCAGAGTTTGTTTATGGCATTCAAAAATACATAACATGTGGGGTGCCTGTTAATGCACAAATGTCTAGTGTCCAAATAGTTATGGAGTACACCCCCCACACGCACACACACATCCCCTTCTTCATGGGTCTCCTTCACTGTACAGAAAACTGACCAAAAAAGTATTGAACTGAAGACCCCTGTACCAAAAACATACCAAGCGGGAATTTTTCTGGACCATTACACCCCTATATATGTATAAATGATAAGTTGAGCCATAATATTGTTAAAATTGCACTTCTTTTTCTTAAGAAATTTCAGTTTTTTTCGGGTTATTCACATCTTTTTTTTTTTTTTTCGGATAGTTTGTAAATGTAACTATAACTGTGAAAAAATATTTGATAAACTTTGTCATTATTTATAGACTACCATGTTATTATTTTAGTGGTTCAGCCTACTTGAGATCACACTTGGGCTGAATGTGGCCTCTGAAAGAAAATGAGTTTGATAACCCTGCTTTAGATCATTGCATATGTATATGGCTGTAGATTATTCATTCCATGTAGAGCCAGCACTGTCTATTTTCAGTTGATGATGTTTTTGCTGTCCACCTTCAGGTGTGACCACGACGGCTGTGGTAAAGCCTTTGCTGCAAGTCACCACCTAAAAACGCATGTGCGGACACACACAGGTACGCAGCAGTAGTTTTTCCTTTAACCTTAATTTATCAAGGGCATGTTTATTTTTCAGCAGGGCCTGATTTGCATTTACATTGTCACCAGTCCCTCCCACATAGAAAGCTCATTTAATGGCCTATCCTTCAGCCAAAAAAAACTGGCAGAATGCTATGTATCTACTACATCTTCCTTTCAAAAATCTGTTTTTCATCAATCATTCTGTCTCCTCCCTGCTATTTCTGTAGGGGAGAAGCCATTCAACTGCCCCAGTGACGGCTGTGAGAAAACTTTCAGCAGCCAGTACAGTCTGAAGAGTCACATTCGGGGCCACGACAAAGGACAGCCTTTTAGCGTCACCCTCACCCACCCACTCTCTGAAGTGAGTTACAGCACAGCGACTTGTCGGTGTGTTGAACACCTGTGGCCATGTTCTCCACTCACAGCCTGAAAGCAGTGCAGCAAAGTCCTCATTATTTACATATCTCAAAACATCAGATGTAAATCATTTGCTTGTGCTTTGTTTCTGTTGTACAGTGTGCTTTCTGATGTTGGGGATATTTTTTTCAATGAATTATGCAAGTGTTTTCACACAGCACTGGTGTTCTCTCACTCAAAAAACCCTGTTTTATTACTCACTGAGAGGCATTCTGGAGAGCACGTTCACTAACAATCATTCATAGACAGTTGCATAGATAGTTTCACAATGTACAAAACTGAATAGCCTTTATTGTCACTGTGAGTGCAATGAAATTAGGAGTGCAACTCCAGTCAGTGCAACAAACAGTACACAGAAATACAGATAAAACAATAGAGCGAATTTAAAATTACAAAAACTACTCTATTAAGGATACCAATCCACTAATCATATCAATGTTTGTAATAATTCCAGTAAAGGCCCGTTTATGTTCCCTTTACGTATGAAAATGTATACGTCCGTTTCAGACTATGTCACTGTCGCTGCCCACATACTTCCATGTGTCCTTTACGTTGGCATAGATGTTAGCCAATATATCCACCAGGGGGCAGACCTCCACTTCGCCTTCTACCGCCCAACTGGGATTCAGTTCCTTTCCAATCTCCTCCCAGCTGTTCTGTATGTTCTGTTTATCTCCGTGTCCAGCAGAAGTAACATCATAGAGATGTTTATAGTTTCTCACCAATGCGCACAGCCTATCTTCAAAAAGTTCCGCCTATCTTATTTCTTCTTCGTACCTCACTAGAGCTATGTATCGGGTAGTGACAGCAACACTGCCCCCACGGTTTCTAGTGGTACTGCTCCGTTTGGCCCGGATCTGTAAGCTTTATGGAAATGTGCAGAAATCGAACGAAATGAACACGGACAGAAGGGCTCCGTCCATATCTGGATCTGTATCTAACGTTGAGCATAAATGGGGCTTAAAATGCAGGCTTTGTAGTTAACATGTAAACATCTTCTTCAAAAATAAAACCCATGGTAGTCCAACAAATGAAAGTGGTTGTAGATGCTTGTTTTGATAAGTTAATGACGTATTTTGCTGAAAGTCATTAAATTAAATATAGGAAAATACCTAATTTTTACTGAAAAACAGAGAGGATGAGATTATGATAAATAGCGATGAATTACTTAAAGAAGGCTAAATGTAAAAGAAAATAATCATTTGGAAGTTTTCAGAATAGTTCTAAGTTTTTAGGGTTAAGCAGTATCATTAAGTGAACCTCCAGTGTATGATTGACAATTTGCTTCAACTTGGACACCTTCCTATTGACTGAGGGCAATTATGGATATGATTTGGACTTGATGCATCAGTCTATCTGTGGCTATTGATTCTGGTCTTAAGATTGAATAGAAACATTTTTTGAAGGTGAGCAAAAAGGTTTGTGGTATTAAAGGAACAGTCCACCGTGTTTTCATACTGAAATATGTCCTTCTCTGACCTGAGACGAGTTGATAGAGACATCTGCGGTCTTTGCACATGCTGGCAGTCTGCCAGGAGCACTGCGCTATTTTGTTAGCATGTGGCTAGGCTCAGCATACCCAAAT
>JAQQZY010000009.1:10694853-10726139 GCA_030068375.1 Ostorhinchus rueppellii
GTCATAGGAGACCATACCCTTAAGCAGTGTCTGTAAGTTCATGAACATCCATTAGTAATCACCTGAAATATTGACGACCAAACTTTTATGCTCCATTTACTGCAATGTTAACGAAAATTTCAAAGTGATCCAGAATGCAGGATTTCTTCCAGATCATCCAAAATTTAATCAGTTCTTCCTTGTGCCATTTCCAACAGTTCCTGAAAATTTCAGCAAAATCCGTCCATAACTTTTTGAGTTATGTTGCTAACAAACAAAGTCGGTAACAAACCAACGCACAGTAAAACATAACCTCCTTGGCGGAGGTAAATGTGTAAAGTGACATTACTTTTTTACAATCTCCCAAAAATCTGAGTTTGGAAAATATTCTTTATTTGAAGAAATTAAATGGACATGTTTTTTAGTATCCTTAAAAATTTTTAGGGCATGTATGTGGTGTTACACACTTCCACCTGGATTCAGAATCTTATCACAAACTTGCATTATATCTGTCCTATGATAAGATTGTTTAAGTTGAACATGAATTAATTTTCTGCCTTCATTGAATGTGAAAACATTGCATGAGTAATCCAAATTTCTGCACAGTAATACTGAAAATGATCGAACAGAGAAGCCGGTTGTGGTTGAATGAGTCTGTTTTGGGTCACAGAGCAGTGAGTGACCTGGAATGCCCTCTCTAGGTTTATGAACACCTATTATTCAAAACTAAATGTTGCCATCTAGTGGCAAACTTGCACCACTAAAGCACATCACATCTGACATCTGCTCACATCTGCCCTTGTAGGTGCTATAACTGTGGAGGCCTAGACCACCACGCCAAAGAGTGCAAGTTACCGCCTCAGCCCAAGAAGTGCCATTTCTGCCAGAGTATCGACCATATGGTTGCCAACTGCCCAATCAAAGCACAACAGTCCTCACCAGGCTCTCAGGGAAAACCATCTTCTGAGGAGGAGCATAGCCACTCAGCGGCACTTCCTGAAACTTCTGATTAAAGGAGGAATTGAGCAACACTGAAGCCCGGGGGAAGCGCAGAGGCCAATCAAACTGCTTTGATGGAGAGATGGGACACACAGTCCCATGCTGACTGTTGAAGTGGCTTTTGGAACTACCTCAGGTTAAAATAATTGCTCATGCAGAATGTTAACTTTTTTTTTTTCCATTATTATTATTATTATTATGTGTTTTGTTTCTTTGAACTTGGTGTAACACTCAGGAATACTGCTATACTATTGCACTCAGGATGCTTTCTAAATGTATGAATCACTGTTGTTAGAGAGGCTTGAGAGTCGTAGTGAACAATGCCAAATAATGGATTACCTTAATGACTTTTTTTTTTTTCTTTTTTTTTGGAAGCAGTTGGGTTTTTGTTTTGTTTTTTTTAAATACTGTGCCTCTCTTGAAGGCATCATACTGCTTGTATTTTTGCGTAACAGTCAGTGTTTTAAGTATGGAGCTACACTTCGCTGCCTTACCATTTTTGTCTGCTTCCTGACTGTTACACTTTGCTATCCGACAAGGCAGAGACGTGACAGTTAGTACCTCTGTAATGAATGTTACTTTGCATACCGCATGGGGAATGGAAGGGCTCTTGAACACACATGGGACGTGTTTCAGAGCATAGCTGTAGGCAATGTAATGGCATCTGCCAATATTGCAATTGACCATCCAATTTTCCTGGGGCCAAATGAATGTCAGACCAGAAGTTGATTCCAGCTTTTGGTTGGTTATTTTTGTCATTTCATCATGTTTATCCAGCATCATGCTGGCTGTCTATGGCTGTGTTCACCCGGCAAACATTTGTGCGCAATTTGGATTTATTGCTCAGATCTGTGGCATTTTGGTTTGTTTTTTGAAGATGTTACTTGTGGCGTGCTGTCGTATGGAAGTACGCATGAAAGTCAGTGATTTAGTTTAATTTTTAAGTTGATGTGCAGTGAAAGACGGCACATTTGGAAGTAGATGTTGGCAATGATAAAAGGAGCCAGATTTCCTTTTGGTTAATCAATAGACACTCACCAGCACAAAACTGCTTGTCCATCATGAGTGACAAAAAGTGGCATGATTTCCAAGATAACTTATTAAGACTGAGGTTGCATTACAAAAAATCAGTCCTGTATCCAACTGAAAGTGACTTAAATCGCAAGTGAAAATCTCAAATTCCAGCTAATTTGTGCTTTTCACATTCATTAAATGAGACACAGTGTAGCAATAAATCCAATTTTGCCTGGAGTGTGAATGTAGCCAAAAGGCGAATAGTCTACCTCATTGGTGCATGTTTGGTCTGCTACCAAGATATCCTAACGCTGATGGTAAACCAAATACTCTGCTTAAAATACAGCTTTTGAGATTGTGATTTGACTTGGGATAAAATCAATCCTTTTGCACTACAGTATTTACATGGGGTTACCATCAATTTCATTTTATTTGCAAGCCTGTGAGTTTTCTTTTAATCCCATTGCCCACCTGCAGTATATTCTTGTGTGGTGGCTGCTGTTAAATACTGCTGCTTTGTAATTGCCACCAGTTGGATTTGATAGAATTCCATCAAAACTAACACTATATCCAATACATGTACATTACCTCTAATAAGATACTTGACCTGGACTGAGTTACTGAAGGATCCAGCTAGCTCTCCTCTTGATACTTGAATGAATGAGGAAGAATCAGATACCCCACTGTTGCCAGTGGGAAGGCTGGTGTCTTTTGTTAATATCTAGTGAGATCCATTTTTAAGTAGTTATTTAAGATATCTCCCTATAACCCTTAGTAGGGTGATAGTTCAGGAACACCAAGCCTGCACGGAGGAGCATGTAGAACTAGCTAGCTAATCAGCATTTTACTCCCGTTTTACAGGAGAAGCTGAGAAGACTTTTACACCCAATTAATATATATGTAAAATTATTTTTTAAAAATCATACTACTTATTTATTTTCACCCAAGCATACTGCAGCTTTTCCTTCTGCTCCTGTTGAAGGTTATCGGCAATTAATGTGCTAGTAGACATCAGACCTTCCAAATTTCATTCAAAACCACATATCACTGTGGAAAACTTAAACGCATCTTCATAGTCAAGGTACTTGTATAACTTTGTACAGATATTCTTGATTACCTTCAAGTCAATGTTTCAGTCCTTAACAGTAATTCAACGTACAGAATATTCAGTGTGGAACAGTAATATATTGGGACTAAGGGTATCAATATACAGAACATGCTCTACAGGTACATGGTATGAGGAAAGATGAAATTTAGTTGTTTTTTTTTTAATATCTTTTGCTTTCCTTTCCTTGTATGTATATTTTAATTATTTTTAAAAAAAATATTATTTCTTTTATGCACAGTGAGCCTTTCAGACGAGAGGCTCATGGTAGTAAACACAGCATCTACCTATGCCAAAACCAATGCAATGTTATTCTGCACTAATCATGTGTAAGATGCATTAATTTCTGTTTATCTTCATTTTAATCTCCTTTGAATATATGTTCAATTTTTATATATATATATACTTGTCTTGTTTTGGGTTTTTTTCATATTTTCATAAACCACAAAATACCTCCACTCTTAGGCTCATCTCAGGCATCGCCAGTCTGAAAACTCAGGGAATAACAGATTGAAAAGGAGTCAGTGTTTACACAAGATGTAGGGATTAAATATGTATCCGCATGATGTGAAGCATAGGACAAGGGAGGGGAGGCAAGGTATAAGGGGCTTTGTCTACTTTTGAAAATCTTGGTGCACCGTTTCAATGATTTCTAAGAATAACAAAATAAGAGCATACTTTTTGTTTTTTTTAAGCGATGATTACAAATGACACGAAATGGTTAATATTTAGATTGACTACTTTTTTGAATGTTACATGCTCATAATTTGTCAGCATTCCATGCACCCAGATAATGATGATGATGTTTATCATTTCTCTTTTTTTTTTGACATAACATGCCATGACATATGATATGAAGAAAAATGTTCCCCTTTTATTGTATTTTTCCTCTATAATCGTTGTAGATGGGGATGTAGTAGAATATTGTAAGGGGATCGGTGCTAGTAGAATATAATCCAGGGGTCGTCTCATCTCAACACATGGCCGATGCATGGTGTTTCAGACTATCAATGCTTTGACAAAAAGAATGTCACAGATGACTCAACACACACATCTTGTTTCAAACTCATTTTATGCCGCAAGATGGTGTTTAATTTTCAAGCGAACAGCAAGGGAAAAGGCGGTTTTACAGATTCAGGGAAGATTACTTGAGTACCATATTAGACTGCTTTTTTTTTTTATAGATATTAAATTGATCAGTTACTATTGCCATGTCATTATGTTCAAATGTGAACATTTTCTTCCCACAACAAAGGAACATAGGAATAACTTTTTGTGCATCAACCTCTGTAATGTGTGTTGGGGTTTTTTTGTTTTTTTATCCTTTCAATCATTATGTACAACTTCTTAACAGTGATTCTGCCACAATTTCCTGGTGTACTGAGTGTTGATTTTCAGCATTTTGAACTTTTAAGTCCATTTCCAACATTCTGAATGCAACCAACCCTTTTTACACCTCACTGGTGTGATTTTGATAGTTGGGCATGAGACGGGTTAGATTTACCTTGAAAATCCAGGGATGTGTCAGACTATACAGTCAGGGTAACATTTAAAGTGCACCAAAACATTCTGTATCAGTTTGCTTACCTGTGCTTTTCATGGTACATCTTTTTTGACCATCAGCCATTGAACTTATGATGCCGTGTCTTATCTGATAAATGGCTAGATCTACTTTCCAAAAAAAATGTGCATTTATTACTGATGAATGTATCAATGTTTACTTCCATAGATCTACCATTATCTTGATCTCAGGTGATTTAATGGCTAGTTTGTCTATGATGAGCAGCATGTAGGCTTTTCAGAGTATTACTGTGGTAATGTTTCTATATGTAAAGACTTGCTCCATTTCTTAATAAATATGTCAATATCCATGTGTGCTTTTCTGTGTCTTTATTATTATTAAAAAAAAAATAATCTTTAGCTTCAATATTTATTTTGCAGATTTCATACTTTGTAAGCTAGGCTACATATAATCTAAATTTATTGAACCAAAACTGCTTAAAAGTGATTAAAAGGTGCACAAACGTAACGAAAATCTCCTATTCTCTTGTTTTTCCTTTTTGTTGCAGAATAAGAATCTGCATTTTTTTTCTCTTTAACCCTTTGACGCATGAGTTACAAAAACCTTAGTCAAGATTTTTGTCCTTGGTGTTTTTATTCCTCTTTACGCATGGAAAAAATAATGTGATATGTTTTGAATGAAACAATTTTTTTTTATGGAGTTACAAAAATGTCCACTCATTTGTACACCATACGTTTAATTTTTGAAACCATATCGGAAAGCAATATACCTGAATATTTTAATGCAGCTAATCTGACATTTTCTCTTTTACATATTCTATCATACTTGTCATGACCCACTTCATGGAGATCATATGCAAAAAAAACATGTTTATTACAGTCTAAAAACAAGTAGCACTTGATTTACACAAACATATTATTGTAGGTCAGGTTAATCTAGAACAATAAAGCTACAGTAATGGTATGAATTAGTGTATGAGAGCATATATGTGTCCACTGTGTTGGCTGATAGAGTAGATGTCCACTGTAGTGACCACAATGCATCATAGGGTTAATTCATACACCTGCTAACCCCTTTACCATAAATGCCCAGTTTGTAATGGTAGTTGTACTGCGTCTATCCGCTAGGGGCGCTGTTCTCTGTTTATATTTTAACTGGCACAACTTTAAGGGTAAATCCAATATGGCCGGCCAATGAGAGGGATGCTAACATAGTTCACAGATTAAATAGCAAATACTTTTCTTTAAAGTGACGTTGTTGTCACGGTTTAAAGCAAGGCTCCGTGTCGCAATGTTGCCGATAAACACCGTGTGTTTTAGGAGCCAGACCACCTTTAGAAGCCATTTCGCGGCTCTTCTTCAGCTGTCGAGGCTAAGGGATAAGGCTAACGTTGCACACTTCGGTCATTCTGCAGGACTGTCAGCACAAACATGCAGAGCACTTCAGTACAGAAAGCACGGAGACCCTTCTCAAGTCGTCCAGTAAGGAAACCTGTCTAATTCAACATTTTAACATGTATTCCGTTGATAAAACTAAAGTTAGTGTATAGTGGTGTGTGTGTGTGGATACTGACCTCATGGCTAACAGTCTGGTAAACATTCAACATTCAGTCTCATGCAAAATACAAAATCCATGACATTTTCTGGTTGACAGGTTGGATGATGTGGACCTTCACCCCATGGGTGCCAAAGACGTCCTTGTTAAAATACTGGCTGCTCCTATTAACCCATCTGATATCAACATGATTCAAGGTATTTGATAAATCCACTCAGTAGGATTACCAACTGAACTGAAATATCACAAAGGTCATAAGATAGTATTGTTTGTCTTTCATATCAGTTTATCTACTGGTGTTTGTCAGGTACATATGCTGTTCTGCCTGACCTCCCTGCAATTGGTGGGAACGAGGGGGTGGCCCAGGTCATAGAGGTGGGCAGTCAGGTAACGTCCTTAAAAACTGGAGACTGGGTCATTCCAAAAGATGCTGGTCTAGGTAAAATACAGCTGAAAATATGCAAATGACAAATGATGACGATAATTACTTATTTTCTCAAGGTGAGAGTGCTTTTTGTGTGAGCAGGTACGTGGAGGACAGCAGCAGTTCTAGCAGAAGATGATGTCATCTCACTGCCAAATGACATTCCCCTGTTGGCTGCAGCCACACTGGGTGTAAACCCCTGTACTGCTTACAGAATGCTTTGTGACTTTGAAGATCTCAAGCCAGGTAGTCTTTTCCACACATGGGAGATGTGTAGTTTAAACCTGAAACAATGTGTCCAAATACATGGCATTGTTTTACAGCCATTATTCTCTGTGTTTTTTTTGTAGACCACAACAGTGAATTGTGTTTACACATGACGCTTTTTATTTGACAAATTGACATACAGAATTAATGGTTAACATTATGTGCAATTATTCTATTATATTTTAAGTTTAGGTGTAGTGTTGCCTTACATAGAGACTAGTCCTGTATCCTGACACACAACACTGTTATTCAACAAGTTGACAAAGATAGGTTGCTCAACTAAAGCACAAGTAAATTGAAAAGAGGTTTGAGAATGTAAGTATAAAATAAAATGTGCTCAGCAGAACTCTTCATCTTCATCACTCTTCATTCTTTCAAGGAGATTCAGTGATTCAGAATGCAGCAAACAGTGGAGTTGGACAGGCTGTGATACAGATAGCAGCTGCTAGAGGACTAAACACTATCAATGTGGTCCGAGACAGGTGAACATACATCATATTACTCCATTCTTAAAGGAAATGTTTTCTAGATATTGTGCATAAATAGATGCCTTGTGTTCCCTCTTTTCTTTGTTCCTCAATGTATCTCCTTCAGCAGATTGCGGTGGCCAGTGTTGTTTCAAACTGACGGCATGTTGTTGATGTTAGCCTGACTGTGGTAGAATTTATGACTGTAATGAACTTGTCTTTCATTGTTTCTTTTCTTTGAAAGGCCAGAGTTCACACAGCTCAGCGATAGGCTGAAGGCCATTGGAGCCACTCATGTGATTAAGGAAGAGACACTTAGGCGGCCTGAAATGAAGGAACTGTTCAAAGTGTGTGAGTTAAGGCACAGCTTTATTTACTGCAAAACTACAAGATCACATTTTTAAACACAATCCTACTAATATTCTCGCTCCTTTTGTCTGAAGACTTGTCCAAAGCCTAAACTAGCACTGAATGGAGTTGGAGGCAAAAGTGCAACAGAACTGCTTCGTCATTTACAGTGAGGATGAATTAAATTATTGTTGATATATAATCTTTTTATACTGAAAAGCTGATTATAAAACTTAAAATATTTTATTTATTGTAGGGTTGGGGGATCCATGGTGACGTATGGTGGCATGGCCAAACAGCCTGTAACTGTTCCTGTGGTAAGCTGAAGTGTGGTCTAATGCCCTGATTTTACAAAAGAGAGTTCCAGTATAATTCATTACTCAATATTCTCAACAAATTCATATTTTCTAGAGTGCCCTTATTTTCAAAGATGTGAAAGTTCGAGGCTTTTGGGTCACTCAGTGGAAGAGAGACCATTCACATGGTGAGTAGTCATAGAATTAGACAAAAACTCCCAAATAGGTCTTTAGAAATGAGTTAATAAGAAATCTTCCTTTGTTCCCTGTAGATGGCAGCGCATTCAGAGACATGTTGGATGAGCTTTGCTCCCTCATCAGGCAGAGAAAGCTGACAGCCCCAGTTTGCGCTGAGGTAAACCTCCAGGAGTACCTTACAGCACTGGACTCAGCCATGCAGCCTTACACCTCTGCTAAACAGGTCCTGATCATGTGAACAGTCTGCTGTCATCCACGCATGAGCTCAAACCAGGACATTATTCTTCATCGCCTCATGCAAATATGTTGCTCAAGAATATATTAAATAAATGTGTCCTCACCTCAGGCTCATAGTCCAGTGTTGTGAAGTACTTGATTGACACTTAACTTCCACTTAGGTGACTGGGAACAATTAAAAACTCTTTCCAGGTTCAAAGTATCTTTATTATCCCAAAGGGCAATTTGTTTTGCAGTCAGCACAACAATTAGCAAGTGGACAACAGACAAAAACAAATACAATAAATACATTACAGGAATAAATAATTACAGAGTGTCATTAACTACCCAGATGTCAGATGTACAGCGGTTGGCTGTATCTACGACTTGATGGAAGGAATCTGAATTCATCAGTTGACGGATGACTCAAGCCAGCAATAATGCTTCTAGCCTTTTTCAGGGACCCTCTGTTGTATGGGGCAAGGCCATCATTGAGGGAAATGCCAACAATTTTAGTGCAAATTCTCACAATTCCCTGAAAAAGATTTCTCTGTTGAGCAGGAAGTGACCCATGCCAACTGATAAAAGAAAAGGTTAAACTGTATTCAATAAAACATTATCACAAAAGTTGTGTCGACATTACAACTATGAAGTTTGAGTCATCATGTTGTCTCAGTTCATTTGCAAACAGCTCCAAAGATAGATTCCTAATGACAAAACATGAGACAGTCAAGAGGATTAAAAAAAAACACACTAAACTTGATTCAAAATGTAGTTCAAACTAAAAAGAAAAAAACAAAACAAGTTGAAAGCACCGTTTTAGACCACACACACCCTCACACTCTACTGCAGAGGGCACCAACTCTGGACCTTTAGATCTACTATCCTGCATGTTTTCGATGTATTCCTCTGACAGTTATCAGGCTTCTATCATTTGAATCAGATGTGTTGGTAGAGGGACACATCTAAAACATGCAGGATAGTAGCTCTTGGGGACCAGGGTTGGTGACCTCTGCTCTACTGAGTATGGTAATAATGACCAACGCCACCCGCCACTCCATAGTGCTTTATACAGCAACATGGGATAACATAATCATTTTAGGACTCAGATAAAGCAGCTGTATCTCTATAATTATTAATAGATAGCTAGTACAAGTGCAGTTGATTGAGATAAACTGATGAACTGAATGTGTATTGATTATTTCTGTGAATTAAAATTGACATATAAGACGAACTGTAGACATAGTACATTCAGGCAGTTCCATAGCTTTGGGGGAAGAAACATTAACTCAACCCAACAATTCCTCTTGAGCCACACAACACTACATACTTTGTCAGTTGGCGGGAAAACCATACGCTTTTGGGGATGTGTGTTTTTAAAAATCAGTTTTGCTACAATACATTTTATCCAAAGATTAATTTATGCTCTCATTAACACCCCACCACCACCACCACCACCCCAGAAGTTTTTTACAGAAAAAGTAAACAATTCACATTAGGGAAACAATTTTAGTGTTTGTGACGTGATTTCTTTGGACTCTCCTTAATGCCTGTTTTCACCATATGAGCAGTGACAGCCTAAGACTTTCACATTGAAGTTGTAAAATAGATCATGTAAAGCACAGACTTTGAACTTAGGTTTTACATAAATAAAGAAGCAAGCTCTGCAGATGTATCACTCCATTAGAATTTACACAGATGATTACATATGAAAATATTAGTGATGTGCAGATTATTATTGATTGCCCAGTAGCAGACTTAGAGCCACAGTGAGCACCGGAAGCAACCCGCCAGAAATGCAAATGGCCACTTCTTTTTCCAGACAGTGTTGATACCTGTCGAAGTCAACCTCTCTAGCTGCACAAATGTGGTCAACACGACAGTCATCGTTACACTCGGTTAGGTCATAGCTGACAGAGTTGAACTCATAATACTTCTGTAAGTAGCATTTGTCAGTAGCTATGCGGTCCAGAATGTGGTGCATAGAGGCTGGGGAGGCGTCTGGTACTCTGAAGCTTTCTGTGAGACGGTACTCCTTCTCCCATTGCCCACGTGCTGTGTTAGCACGAGTCAGGTTGAGATAGTAGGTCACCACATCCTGTATTAGATTCAAGGAGTTAATCAAAACAGAAACTGAAACAATTAGTGTTTTTAAGAAGCTTGTACTCTTGATAGAGTGTGAATATCAGGAATAAAAGGCACCAACATCAGAGTATTTGATTACAGTACACAGTGTCCAAATAATCTTGACTTACCTTGACCAGGAGCGATTGAGTGTCATACTCAAAGATGCGGATCCCAGGGTTATTGGCTCCATTCACAACTTCAGGCAGGGTTGTTGTCCACGGGGTGACGCCAGGACTGAGGAACATTGTACCAATAGGAGAGCCTGTAGATGCAGAGGTTGGAAAAGTCTATGCACTGAAACATTGAAACAATACTGTGGGAAAAGTGAAAGGACTGATTCACATTCTTAAAGTACAGGCTCTGAAATGTTCTGCAAGTATAAAAGAAAAAAAGTAGATGCATGAATTTGTATTTCACATTGTTTTTGTCTTGAAGAATTCATGTCACACACAGCATTAAATAAAAAAAAAAAAAACATAAACAGACTCAAAATACGTGTGAGAATACAGGTGAGCTTTTATGTGGTTGAATCTTGCTACTTTCTTTAGTTTCTTTTGTCTTTTGCCTCATTTTCATGTTGGATGTTTGCATTTGTTTTATTAGTTTTTGAGCTCACCTGGGATCACAGACACATGGAAGTATTGAATTAAAGGAGCCTATCGAAGCAATGCTTGAACAGGACTGACACAGACTCCACAGATGAAGGGAATGGGACACATTTACTGCTTTTACACCTAGACACAAGTCCACTGATCCAGCAAGAGGCAAGCACATGGGTTACTTTTCCTTCAGGGAATGTAGGAAAGTCTAGTTTTTTGTCTTGTTACATAATTACCCCAGCCCTGGAAGTGGAGGCAAGGGGTATTCTTTCTTGGTTCAGTTTGTTTCTTTGTTTGTTAACACGCTAGCAGCAAAAGTATTGGTTAAATTTACCAAATACTAAATTTGGTTTATAGATTTTCAGTGACCCAGAGTACATCTCATTGCATTTTGAGAAAATTCAGTCAAAGCTTCAATTTTTTTTTTCTTTTTAAACAAATTTTTAAAATCCTTTTTCTTTTCCCCATTTACTTACAATGGGAGAAATTTCACACGTTTGTAGCAGTAAAACTATTGGTTGAATTCATACCAGATTGGGGTTATAGATTGTCAGTGACCCAGAATGGATGTGATGACATTTTGGGAAAAGTAGGTCAAAGTTCAAATTTTGTCTGAATTTTGAAGACATTTTTTTCCCTCCCATTTACTTATAATGGGAGAAATTTCACATGTCTGTAAAAATGTCAATCTGGTTTCAATTTACTTCAAATTCGGCACATATTTAGAGGAAATGCATTTCTAAATAAATGATTCAATAACACACCATGTAAGACTAACATAAAAGCATTCATAAAGACATGCAATAAGACTTCTTCTTCCTCTTCTTCTTCTTCCTCTTCTCCTTCCTCTTCTTCTTCTTCTTGCTCCTTCTTCCTCCTCTTCTTTTTTTTCTTCTTCTTGTTTGTGTTTATTGGCGGTTGGCAAACAACGTATTGTGTGCATTACCACCACCTTCTGATAAGGAGTGTGAGTCTGGACTATTTACCTACTCTAACAAAAGAAACGAGAGAGATCATAGGTCATATTCTCCATAGTAGACCAGTTTCTCGTAGCATGCCTTTTTTATTGCATTCGTCTTCATGTCTTTTATACGATGTTTGTTTCAATATTCTGTCTTGTTTTTTATCTTGTTATGTGTGCCATGAAATAATGGATACACAAGGGTCTCATCTTTTTTTGTTTCTGTGTAACTGTTGCATCTATTTCAGCCAAAAACAGTCTTGATGTAATGAACTATTTATCATTACCTCTGGACACAGAAAGGACGTGGAATAATTTACCTCTTTATGTTAGGGGTTGGAGGATAAAGCGGGTATAGAAAATGAATGAATGTTAGGGGTTGGATTTGAGATACTTACTGTACTTCACAATTAAGACAAAAAGCACTGAGAACATACTAGTTGATGATGTATAAGAATGTATTTTAGTCGTGTTACCACTTAAATGGAATCTTACCCTCTGTGCTGTAGAACATTCGGAAGCTGTCAGTATGATGGTGACCAAAGAATTGTCCGAGAATGACTTGGTGATGCTTCTGAATTAACAATACGAATCTTTCATTGAATTGTTTGTTGAACCATGGCTTACTTCTCTTTTTTTCAAAGAAACCAGGAGGAACATGACCAATGATGTACACCTGCAGACAAACCAGTGTGAGATTCGTTGTTCACATTCATGAGTTTATATATAGCAGGACTGAAATTAGATGTGGGTTTAGGTTCCGGTAAGTCTCACAATCTGGTGAGAGAGAGATAAGAACTAAATGTGGTCATAAACTAACGACATGTGTTTAGTGATGAATATATATTTCAGTGGGGGGTGAGGTATTTGTGGTGCATTTAATGTTCTTGTTGTGTCCTGTTTCTGATGATTTAGATCAGGGCTGTCAAACTCATTTTAGTTCAGGGGCCATATTCACCCCAATTTGATCTCCAGTGAGCTGGACCAGTAAAATAATAGCAGTGTAAAAAGTTAAATTACGTTACCATAATGTTTACATCTATAACGTTCCCTTAAAAATCTGAATAACATGAAAAGCTTGAACTGTTTGAAGAAAAACAAGTGCAATTTTACTAATATTCTACCTCAGATTTTCAGGTTATTATTTACACGTGTACATTAGAACTTAGATTATAATTACACAAAACATTTAGTAACAGGTAGAATATTGATAAAAATGCACTTACTCCTCCTCTGAAATTTTCTGTTTATATTTGTTCAAGTTATTCACATCTTTTGTAAAAGGAGAGTTTGCAAATGTAAACATTTTCATGTAATTTGACTTTTTTACACTAAAACAAAGAGAAAAAAATGAGCATTTTTCATTATTTATAGGTTATTCCAATAGTATTTTACTGAGCTCTAATTGGTCTGAATTGAAATGATTTTGACACCACTGATTGTTCATATCTTCAGTGCCATTTTTGCATTTCACAGGCCAGATTGGACCCTTTGGTGGATTGGATTTGGCCCCTGGGCTGCAAGTTTGACACCCGTGATTTAGATAAAACTGTAAATAAATGTACAGGAAGGCCCTGAAACACACAACCTCATAGTATCATCTCCTGCAGGAAGGTACACAGTGAAAAAAATCTAGTTTGCCTTCTCTTTGTTTTTGGCTGCCTCTGTGAGGACCTTGTCCGCCCAATCAAACTGGTCCGCTGGATCTTTCATGTCTGGGGTCACCTTGTTCTGGTCATAGTACAGATTAGTGTTGAGGACTAGCATCCTGTAACCTGCTCGATTCAGGAGCTCTTCCGTGTAATATCCACCTATATGAACAAAACAGTGGAAGAACATGCATGAAACACAGCTTTATACATTTATAGAACTCATTAAGAACCTACTGTGCATTTCATCCTTTGACAGAGAAATGAAAGGTGTCAGAAGATGATGCGTCTACCTTCTTTAAAGGTCTTTTGGGATGTCGGATCCAACCAGTTCTGCCACATCTCAGCTACTTTGTTATAGATGTTGTTCGGGGATGGTGGCAGCTGGCTCTTTGGATGGTAATCATGGTTGCCCAGAGCTGAGTACACTTTAGTATCTATGGAAAGTAATAAATGTCATCATAAAACTAGATTTAATCATGTATTTGCACTGAAAAAGGAGAAGCTCTCCAATGTCGTTGTACATTCAGTATAATGACTATAAAGGGAACTCTATTCTATTCTGTTTTATTCTATTCTATGATGTTTAACTGTGATGTGTCAATGTTTGATCATGTTGAACTGTGATGTGTGTCCCTTTTAATGATGTCTCTCTTCCTTCGTACCCGGAAAAACTTGATTTATGATATGGGTGAGGTTGCTGATAATACTGAGCACTGCCTCTTCGCTTAGCTTCTCATTAGGTACATGCGGTGTGTCATCTCTGAAAAGACAAAATAAGAAGACATATTGTTTAAATTTGCTTGGAAAATCTACACAGAGTACAGGTTCTGCATTTAAAACATCCCACAAGGAAAAATATGTTGGTGAAATCATCAGCAAAATGTACAGAAAGTGTAAAAAGCTAAAATAGTCCGATGAAAAATGTGTATTTTACTGCTGTGGACTTTCGACACTGCCTAGGAGTTCGATCCAAAGCGGTAAGTGATGGCCATATATTTGCAGCATCACTATCCTATTAAATTAACATGTCTCTAAAACTTTCTTTTACATCAGAAGAGCCTTGTACAATGGCACAATGTCCACAAGCTGACCAATTGTGTTCAAATAGTATTAGTTTTCTGCTTCACTACATCTTATAGGAAATATTGTCATTTCTGACAGTGCAGATATTGGTATATTTTCCATTTTGCTATTGGTAATTTTACTTTTTAACTCATAAAGACCCAAATATCCACTGATGACCAAAAGCATCTACTGATCTGAAATGTTTAATCCCTGTTGATCCACTGATCCTATCAATAAATGCCAATAATTGGTGTAAAATACAGTTTGTCATCTTTTCATGGTCATTAGATATGACTCATTTGGCTGTTCAGAGGCTCCATAGTTGCCATGGAAACACTGTCATCTTCTACAACAGGGGTGTCAGACTCATGTTAGCTCAGGGGTCACATACAGCCTAATATGGTATAAAGTGGGCCAGACCAGTAAAATGATAAAAAAAAATAATGTCAACTCCAAAGTTTTCTCTGTGTTTTTGGGGAAAAAAAGTGAAATTTCATCATGAAAATGTTTACATTTATGAACTGTACTTGAACATAACATGAACAAATATGAAACAGGAAATTTTGAAGTAAAATTAGTGTAATTTTACCATAAGTGTAATTTAGCCTCAGTTTATCATTTATTCATGTTCATCACAACTTACAGATCACAGTGGATCTACAAAAACATACATTTAATAATATTACATCGGATATGATTAAGGTTCCACACACTTCTATTCAAAAATTTCCGGCTGTTCACATTTTTTGTAAAAGTCTAGTCTGCATATGTAAACATTTTTGTGTAATTTAACTTATTTATTTATTTTTTTTTTTCAGTTTTCATTATTTATAGTTTATCATGATAGTATTTTACTGGTTCTGACCAACTTTAGATTGAGTTGATCTAAAATAACTTTAACATCCCTGATTGTTCATATATTCAGTGTCGTTTTCACATTCCACTCATTCATCCCAGGGGCCAGATTGGATCCTTTAGCAGACCGGTTTTGGCCCCCAGACCATATATTTGACACCTGTGATCTACAACATTGATTCACCAGTAAAACCCATGAAGTTTTATAAATGACAGTGGATGGAGACACTTGGTTTATGTTTAGTGACTGATAGATTTTACTAAAGAAAAACTCATGTTTTCTTCAGTTTCCTCTGTTTTTGATATAATAACCTTTAACTTTAATCTGAGCTTTTATGAGCATCCACATAATAAAATAAATACAGGAAAATACCTGATTCATACTTAAAAGTGCAAAATACGGAGCATAATATTAGAATAAATGGTGATAAATCAGTTAAGAAAGGTTAAAAATAGAGATTTCATTTGGGGAAATAGCACTGGGTCTTTATGGTTTAATAGTTACATGGTTTTGTTTTGTTTCTACAGTGATTTTGTTCTTGCTGTCATTATGTAATGTGCTGCAGGATATTATAACAAACAGTGTGGAAGTGTTCATTTGGTGAATCCATTTTCAGTGTATATCAGGATTTCCAGGTCCTGTCCTCCTACACTACCTTGTCATGACCTCTTCCCTCCCCATGTAGCAGAAAATGCACTCAAATAAAGTACAAGAACCTCAGATTTGTCCTTTGTGTATGTGTTATCACTGCTTTTGGAAACGTGTCATGATTAAAATGGAGTGATTTAAGAGCAAAACACTATCACTGGTCAATTATTTGAGGACTATGAAGCAGGTGTAGAATGGAAGATGATAAATGATGATTATTCAAGGAGAAATCAACTTATTATGTGTGAGCTCAGAGTAGATACATACCCTGTCCAGACGATGAAGTCCGGATCTGGTAGAATATCCTTCATGGCGTATATAGAGGAGTTGATGAGGTGCCATGGTGAGTCACAAGCGTAATCTCCAAATTCTCCTGCATTGGCTGCGGGTCGATTACCGCTTGATTCACACACGAGTTTGGCGTTATCGTCTAGTTTATATGATGGGTCCCAGTGCAGATCCGTAAGGTGCCAAAACTTTCCTGCATGACAGCCGTGCGTAATTGCGCATGAGAACCTCCCCATAGGGTATGACTTGAATCGCTGTGGAAATAATATTACTGCATATTATGTGTATTTTTTTTCTTCTTACCTGACAGGGCGAAGGTCTCCTTTAAAACCACACAGGTTATAAGAAGTTTCACTACTGACATCCTCATGATTTGAAGCGAACTGCTGTATGGCCAGCTGCTAATGTCAGCTGTTCTGGTTTTATCCTGTCTAGTCAATGTATAAAGGGGTATTTAAAGGAAAAACAAGATAAGATAACATTCAGCTATTGATGACACGTCTGTAGAGGCTGAGCCATAAACTGCAAATGAGATATCTTTCATGTTTGATGGCGTTTCCTTCCATTTCAGTGTGGCCCTGAATGTACCACGTGATTATAGACGTCTCCATGACTGGATAAGAATTGAAAAGGGAGATTAATATTTTTTTTCAAAGATTAAATTTAACAAAGATCAAGCATACAATTGACAAGCCACAAGAACTTACAACAATCACAAAATAGGGGGAAAAAAACAAACAACCCGATAGATACAGAGATTCTTGGACATGAATTCTGTTTTTTTTATCGTCATAAAATTAGACAGTTTTAACACATTTGGGGGAATCTAAAAGCTTAATACTGTGCTACAAATGTACTGCTCAAATTCAGCCAGGAATCATTTTCATTACTTTACATTTATATATATGAAATTTACCAAATACTATTAATAAATTAACAATGTACTCAATGCTGCTCTCTTGGTGAATAAAACCTGTAATAACAGATTTATTATCAATTACAATGGGGTGTTTGATTTTACAGAGATGTCGATTAATTCATTTCAACAGAAGAGCACAGAAGAGCTATTTGGGTGGGTCCATAGACTGGCACACATGTCCTCCCGAGCTATTTTTATAGACAAGGATTAGATCAGTGGCTACTTTTATACCAGTCTTTGCAGTGTTGGAGTGGTCAGACAGGGCATTCCTGGTGGAACGCAGAACTGTCAGGCCAGTCCAAAACACAATCCAAATGGGACAGTAATCACATGAGACCATGATGTCTAAAACAAACACGTTTCTACAGCTGTGGCACCGCTGCTTCTGGAAAGAAATAGATCATATAGATGCTTTAATCAGAGAGATCCCCCTCCAGAAGCTTTGAAGTTGATCGGTCCATGCAGCTCAGCTTCACAAGTCTCATCCGTTACAAAACGATAAGAAGAATCAGAGGAAGGAAATGGATATTAGAAAGAAGCCAGGAGAGGCTGAAAAGGCCAGAAATAAATATGAGGCAAAAAATAAATATAAAGATTTTAAAAGAAAGAGTTTTACAAGAGGATATAAAAAGACACGTGTGACTCAAGGTAAAAAAAAAAATACTAAAAATGTGTGTGCCAAGAAAAATGCCATGGGTAATTTTAATTTTGAAGTCCACTCTGATGACAAAACGATCACAGAATTTGTCTTGACAGTAATTAAAAAAAAAAAAAAAAACTATGAAAAAAGTACGACTAGTGTGTATAATAAAATACTCCCGTTAATCATGAAGTGCTTTTGTAGTTGCTTGAAAACATGCTCAGTTTAGAAGTGATTCTCCAAGAAACCGAGATGACGTTTGTCATGATTTGGACTTAAAGACATTTAAATTAATTTTATAATATTAAAACTATGTAACTATATAGTGTTTTTATTGATATCAGGTCAACATCGCAAAACAGTCGCGAAATCAATAAGTCAATTCCGAATTTCACGTTAGAATACACAAATAACAAATAAAAACCAAGACACTGCTTTGCATGTTGGTGTGAGAAGGATTGATAATTTTCCGACAGCACCTTAAGGCATCAAACGGTATCGCTTTATTTTCTCAGTAATGTCTTTCAGGCACACTTGGTACTTTCCATAACAAGCAGTACTGAACATTTTTGAAAGTTATTAGATTTAAAAAGTAGAATTTAATTGTGGTTTGCTTTTGCATCGTCAAAATTTTCATAAAGATTAGAGGTGTTTTCTTCACAAATGGGAATGACTGTCTGACAGACTAAACTCAGGGAAAAATCAAAAGGGTAGTACGTCTAGTTCGCGGGACTTCTTTACGGAGCATGCGCTCTTACATTGACTTTAGCGCGCGGAACTGTATCACCAGGAACACCTCAGTCTGTCGGAGTGTCTGTGTTGTTTCTTTTGTAAACGTTCAATAATCTGATTTTATTAGTTTAAATACAAGAAGTCGGTAACATGTGGAACCAGGGTGAGTAAATGTTCACACTGTTTTGTTCCGAAAGTCGTGTGTTGTGCTTGTTTACGGGTTTCGACCACAGCTAACGTTAGCTTGACCAGCAAAAGTTGCAGCATTGTTTATTATTCGACTCAGGTGTCGGAGAAGTAGCATAACCCAGTGCTTTGTGAAACTGGATGCAAGAATAAACAGTTGTGTCTCATTTGTTGCTTTGTGTGTGTATTTTTCAGGATACAGTGATTCCAGTATGGGAGGGGGCTACACTCAGTCTCCCGGGGGGTTTGCGTCACCTTCTCTGTCCCAGGGAGGAGAGAAGAAGGGGGTCAGTACTGATGTCACCGAACAACAATAGTGTCATCAACATCTGTTTGAAACTTATTATATATGCAGACAAAATGGCTTCATCTGTGACCACCAAGCATTGCATCAATATCCTTCCATAATCTGTAGTCATCAGTCTGAACATTTCATCAAATTATCTTAGGTTCACGTCTTCATACACTCTCACAAATGTGTACTTTCATCAGGCACAGTAGTAAACCTGTGTATTGTTTACAGAGGACTCGTGCCACACAGATTATCCCCTGCACCGTGTCCCAGCTGATGTCTGCCTCCCAGGCCGACGAGGCATTCAGAGTTGGAGATGTAGAAGTTGCCCAGGTATGTTGAAACAATATCGACTGCATGTTGCCACAATAAACGCTCCACATTGTCTAATACAAGTCCTATTAGGGATTGCATAAAAATAATTCTTTTGCCATTATTTTTTTTTATCTGGCAAGTGAAGTGCACAATTAATTTGAGTTTGTTATTTTTCATACGCTAATAGGCCTACACTCCTGTAGTAAAACTATTATCTGCTCATCATTTTTCTTGATCTTGCTCCTATTTTCTCATAGGTCACTATTGTGGGTGTCATCAGAAGCACAGACAAATCAATGACCAATATCCAGTACAAGGTTGATGACATGACAAGTGCTCCAATGGATGTGAAGCAGTGGGTGGACACAGAGGTCAGTGGGGTTACAACATACATTGACAATATAATGATATTGGGGTGTTTGATAGGTAAATGTGTTTAATCATTCTGCGTCCTTCCACATCCCATAGACAAAGGCAGTGGAATGGGGTCAAACTGACCCCAAGGAATACACTAGGGCTAGACTGGTGGCAGCACATCAAACATTGTAATTGTTGAGGTGGCCATACTGTAGTTTCCTGCTCAAATGAAGTTCGTCACCCACAGATGGGTTACCTTTCGGGCTTACCAGCATAATTATGGTAATAGTTAACAGAATACTGGACCATGCTTTGTTTCTGGTCAGCGATGCATTAGCATTCTCACATTCATGAGTGTGTAATATGATACAGACAAGGCTCCATGTGACCCCTAGTGAGGATAAAGTGGGTATAGAAAATGAATGAATGAATGATACAGACATTATGTTGGCAGTAAACAGCCCGTGCACTTTCACCTGTAAACTGTTTAACAATTAATGGGACTCCACTGTGTTAAAGTACATCAGAACTGGTGTAACTGTCAAGATAATAATAACTCAACATGCCACTTCTTGTTTTAAAATATTAGGCTGGGGCTGAGTTTTAGCACATCATGAAATTAACAACATAAAAAAAGGTTCCCATAGTGGTTGTGATTAAATTGGCACATTTACCACATCATCAGAAAGAAATGTAAAGAGCTGCAGTGATGTTTTATTTACACATATTAAGTATTGTAGGAGGTTTTGTGCTGTTGCCTTTGACAGTGTATAACTCAAGTAATGAAAGAACACTCATTTTGGCTGTTCTAGGACCCTGGTGTAGACAGCACTGTCTTGCCTCCTGGCACCTATGTCAAAGTCTCGGGAAATTTGCGCTCCTTTCAGGTGAGTTTATTGTCATTAAATTCTCTCTGCACTATGCTACGTAACCGTAAGACCAAGTGGTTGACAAATAGATTCAATGAAAACTTTAAAAAGTTGTTTTAAATGTGTTCTCTTGTGAATAAGCAATGTTGTGGTGTGTAAACTGAGCAATAAGACTGCACAGAATCACTGGGGCTTATGTTTTCTCACCTATTCAAGATAGTAATAGTCTTTAGTTCCCTTGTGAACTGAGCGACTTTCAGTAACTGTGAGATTACATCTTTGTCTTCCTGTTTCAGAATCACAGGTCTGTGGTGGCGTTCAACGTCAGGCCCCTGGAGGACATGAATGAAATCACCTCGCATATGCTGGAGGTTGTCCAAGCACACATGGCACTCTGCAAACCTCAGAGCATGGTGAGAACGTATATAAGCCTCAACTCACGAACTGTAATCACTACCTTTCTTTAAAAAAAAAAAAAAAAAAAATGCTGATAAGAAACCATGTGCCCTAACTTGTTAGCGATCATCTGCTAAATACACATTGTGTAACTTTATCTTGATGAAGGAACTTTAAAGTCATGAACACAAGGAATGAATCTCAATGTGCTGAAGATAGTGGTTAATGCCAGTATTATCTGTGTACAAATACCTGATTTTTAGCTTTTGACAACTTATTTTCTCCATAAATGCCTTTACTAAGGGTGTATTAGATGTAAAGTTCTTGACCAGTACTTTGTTTCTTTATTTGGTGTTTATGTCCTTTGTTGCCTATGTAACCAAGTCTCCATTTTACAGTAACTGTAAAAATAGAAGAAGAAATGGCTTAATAGTCCCTCAGCTGTTTTCAGACCAACAGAGAACTGTGCCAGATAGGGCTGGCTGGTCTGAAAACAGCTTCTGTGGAAGTTCCATTTTTTTCGTTACTTTGTACAGACAGTGAGGCGCGTATACACGCACATGCACAAATAGGACCAATATAAAGTATATATTTTTTTTAATGTGTACAAAGGCGTCGGAGTGAGTGCCCTAGCACCAAACTGGTATCTTTCCAGCTACCAGTCCACATGCACTTATCTGGGATGGGACTTGAACCACCAACTCTCCGATTCTGCCTATTGGTTGGATTTTATTTATTACTGTACAGATGTTACCTGATGGGAGAACAGGACAGGGGTTATAAACAAACATTAGACCCTGAAACAGAAACAAACAAAATGAGGTGAAAACAGAACAATCACAGCAACAACAACAGAAGATCTTCAGTGAATTGGAAAAACAGAATAGTCTGATATCAAAGTAACTAGTAGCAAACAAGTGAGGGGGAAAAACAAAGACAGCGACGGAGGAACATTAGTGACAGTCTTGCACTTTTTACATCTCACTTATCTCTGGCAGTTCTGCACATGTTATTTGCCATTTACCTCTGGCAGTTTGCACAATTACCCAGATGTTCCACATTTATGTAAATCTAGATTTTTTTTTTTCTTTGTAATAGTAGTTTATATTTTTTATCCTCTTTCTTTTGCATGCCATTTCTTAAATGCCAGTTTGTTTCGGTAATTTCCTAGTTAAATTATTCCATTTAATTTTTTCTACTTATACTTTTTCTACTTATTTTAAATATTTGTGTCATTCAGTGTGGATGGCAAAGTAAGTTTTCATTGTACAGGGAAACCTGTTTCTTTACTGTACATACAATAAGAAACACTTTGAATCTTTGAAGCAAAATTACTTAAAGGCAGTATAACCCGACGGTAACAACAGTCAAGTGTAGGTTTGTGTCTGGATGCATGTTTGAGTGCGTGTATGCGTGGATATGGATGTTAATTTCTTTTGTTTTGTTACCTGGAAACATGTCTGGTCAACTTTAATGTGCTTCTCTTTTAGTCCAATGCTGGCGGAACAATGAACATTAACACCACACCCATGTCACGGCCGGGCATGGGGAGCATGGGAGGGAGCTACATGGGCGCTAACAACACGGTCAACAATGGTTTAAGCGCAAATCAGAATCAGGTGAGCTTCCTTAGATATTACCTGAAGAACTGATCCACGCTTTCAGTGAAATTGACCCCATTACTTACAGGTCATGTTTTGTTATTGATGGAGCCTTTGTTTGTCTTTTAAAGATGAAACGCAAAGGCTAAAATGTCTTCTTTGTCAGCTTTCAGGAATAGTTTGAGAAAAAAATAAACAAGTAAAACAAGAAACAAGGTCTCTGCCACTTAATGTAGATGACATCAAGTACAGTCGTGGAAAAAATTATGAGACCATCAAAAGTCACCAAAAATGATGCTTACTCAATCAAGTCCTGACTCCTGTGTGTATCATGTGACTAAAACAGACAGAAAAGAAAACATGGAATACCTAAAAGCACTGTTTTTGTCAGTACAATGCCATAGCTATTGATGTAAGAACTGACGTGATTTTGGTTTTTATCAAGAAAACATGGAAATTGGATAGATATCAGCTCTGAAATTAAACTACTATGAGCTATTTTTGTTGTTATCATTATGTTTGTCCAAACAAATGTACCTTTAGTTGTACCACACATTAAAATGAACAAGAAATTGAAGAAAACAAGGGTAACCTAATAATTTTTTCCGTAACTGTATATAAAAGTGCTTTGAGAACCCTTAACCGTCACTTTCACATCAGCAGAAAAATGAGTGCCTTCGTGTCACTTCTGCCTACATTTCGGGCTTTTTCACTGAGTTTACCCAAAAGGGCTTTCTCAGAAAATGACATCACTGTTGAAAAAAGAGAAGTTGCTAAGTGCAGAAGTTGGTATTTCTTTGCAAGTGTGATGGTGAATCTACTTTGTATTTATCTTCCTCATATAAGGTGCTGAGTTTGATAAGGAGCTGCCCAGACCCACAGGGGATCAGTGTTCAGGACCTGAAGCAGAGACTCAGTGGCATCAGTATCAATGTCATCAAGTAAGACGAGCTCTACATCAAACTGAAAACACCATATACAGATATTTTGTACGGTACATGCATTTAATCATTATCCTTAAGTCAGACCTTGAAATATAAAAGGATGGCATCAGTTTCTGGGAGGCAAAGATTTTAGTGTCAGTAATGAACAAACGTCACTCTTTTATCCAATCAATCCACTGACTTTAAAGTAAAAATAGCGTTTTACATTTTTTTTTTTGTACATGCATGAGTGTGAGTCATTATTAGTCAGTTTTTGTCAGATCACAGAATACGCTTCATAACTCCTTTTTTAAAATGGTGGTTTACTTCCTCCAACATCTAGCTTAAAAATAGGAAAAAAAAAAGTTCTTCCCTAATTAGAATGAAGCGTTGTCAGTCATCAGAAATGTTTAATGCGTGTTGAAGTCTCTCAGAAGGGCCCCTATTTTTATTTCAAATGTAAGAACCTTCTAGCAACTTCTGCCCTTGTAAAAATCTGTTTCTTGTTTCATAACGATCAATTCTGCTAGATGTAAAAATTCTTGCATAATGATGAAGATAGTTTATTTTGAACATAAATAGGAATATAAGATGAAGGTGAGGAAGACAAAATTACCAATTTAAACAGCTATGTCACTGTGGCTCTTTAACAATACTTCATGTCAAAAAAAAGGAATGGGAAGACGCTGAGTTTATATTGTGCTACCCCAAAATAAGAGTTTGGTTTTTTTCTTTTTTTCTTTTTTTTTTAAATTTGACGTAGTTGGCATCCAGACGATCAAATAATGACAGTATATTTATTTCTTGTGCATTTTCCTGGTCACCTGGTATTTAGATAACCAGGCAAACATCATTATTATTATTATTATTATTATTTTCACCTTTGTTTTGTACTATGTTTGTGCCTGAAATAAATTAAACGCAAGAAAGAACGTAAGGCAATGCAAGTTTAGTTATACAACACACTTAAAGATACAACAAAGGGCCAAACAAGTATCAACTAGCTGGCACACTGAAAACATTAAAAACAACAACAAAAAAAGTAAAATAAAGTAATGAGAGAAATGGAGACTTTTAAAACAGTCAAAACTGAAATATATGGTGTAATCATATTTGCAAAAAGTTTACAAATCTTTATGAAACACTGCTGCCGAAAAATCCCAATAATTTGTCTCTTTGCATTTCAACAGACAAGCAGTAGAATTCCTCAGCAACGAAGGACACATCTTCTCCACCATCGACGAAGACCATTACAAATCAACCGACAACGACGACTAGACGCCGCACGCCTCAACCGTTCCTTGACAGTCTTTGCCATTCAGTCTAACTATAGTCCTTTCACGTTGAGGCGCTGTGGTCGAACAAAACATTTAAGTTTGGTGACAGCTCTTGGTTTTACACATCCTGTATTAGTGATGCCGCGTCTGCTACTTTGACAGACCCAAAACTAAACCCGTTGACCTGTTGTCAGCCTGTTGAACTGTCATTCTGTTTTCCAATAAATATTGCAAAGCATTTAGTAGTTTGACACCTTTGGAATAGAAGTACTTTATTTTTGTGTATGTGGTTGACAAAATAAAACGGATACCAGTCAATACTTGTTCTAGTAATTTGATAGTATTTATATATTTTCATAATCTAATGTCTAAAATGTTGATTAGCACTTTTTTAATAATCTACACGTTAATATGTAACAAAGATCAAGGAACCTTTTTCAAGCTGATATTTCATCTACATTTGAAACAATTTGTATAGTTCATCCTACCAACAGCAACAAGGAAACGAAACGCGTATAAACAAAGTGCTTGACAGTTTTCTTCATGGCAACAGCACATCTGTAAAAATTCAGTTGCGTCTCTAAGTCGTGGGAAAGTAAACGGATACAGCTTAGAAAAAACAGGTTTTACACACCTGCCAAAACAAACATTTCTGTTGTATTTATTAATGAATAAAGAGTCATAAATCATCAAAAAAATACACAAGAATGATACATTATTTTGTTCATTTGGAAACATTCCACAGTATAACAACAGCTTTTAAAGCACACGTGTAGGATATGATATTTAACACATTTTATGATTAGTTTGCTGTAATTTATGTTGAGCTTCTGCAAGTTTGAAGCAAAAAATCCTGAGCTATTTATTTGACAGCAGTTTTTTCATCTCTGCGGTTAACACCATCTTCAAGAAAAGACTGCTTTAAATGGCGTCTGTTCACAATTAGCTTATATACAGTATTTCAGGGGGTTCACAAACTTAATTCCTGTACAATACGAGTCAACACAGTGTGGGAACCTTATACTTGGGCTTTTCTTATTCACATCTGTCTGCATATTACAACTTAGTTTGTGTAAAATAAACTCAAAACAAGTAATAGTCTCTCAAATATAAATACCACAGAAATTAATATTTCCTCAAATAGTTTGAATACAAATAATACAAGTAGTTGTTAGAAATCTGTCTTAGTTAAGTTAAGAGGTTAGTGGTGTCATTTACACAATCATTTCAGAGACGACATTCAACTCAGTTTGACCAAAAGTGGGCCAAACCAGGAAAACAATTGTGTAATATCCTATAAATAATGACAACTTCCAGTTTTTCTCTTTGTTTTAGTGCAGTAAAAACATATAATGATGAAAATATTGTCATTTACAAACTCTCCTTTTCCAAAAATGATGTAAATAACCTGAAAAATGACATTTTGTAAGAAAAATCAGCTCAATTTTAACATTTTTAATATTATGTCTCCGCTGATCACAGTGGATCTACAGTACAAATGCACAAAAGATTTAGTAACAGGTAGAATATTGTTTAAAATGCACTTAATTGTCTTTGGACATCTCAGGTTGTTGATATTCATGTGATTTACATTTTATTGTGAAAGGATAGCTTGTAAATGTAATATTTTCATAGTGTAATGTTATTTTTTTTCCACATTTAAACCAAGAAAAACATTTGTAGTTATTATCTATAGATTATTATACTATTATTTTACTTGAGGTCACACTGGGCTGCATGTGGTTCCTGAACTAAAATGAGTTTGACACCTTGACTCTTAATATCTTTTTGCACTTCCCAAATTCTTCCTGTGGACTGCATTGGAATCTTTGGTAGTTTTGGCCCACAGTCCACATGTTTGAAAGCCCTGAGTTAAGGTTTTACAGTAAATTAGAAAGTACAAAACAAATACATCGCTGAAATATCCACTAAATGTGACCAAGCCAGTGCTGTGTATTTGCATATTGATATCCACAAAGGCTTTCTGATCGTCTGTCTCTTTATGTCCAAAACAACAGAGGCTTTACATCTCACAAGCAATGTCAAAGTTCCTCACAAATAACTGAAATGAAATAATTAATCATGATTTAAAAAGGAAAAAAATTCTCAGTTTGAAAATATGTCTTTATGTGACATGAAGGTTTAATAGATTCAACAGTTCTCACCGAAATATCCAAAAAATGCTACACCTCAGCGCAACTGCATTAATATAGTCAAAGCAGCATCACTTTAAACCACAGTACACTGGTTTCTTCACCTTTTTCAGAATCCACTTCCTTGTGTAATTCAGTTGTCAACAGATGGTTTAGTAGAAAGCCACACTCTCTTGTGCTTTCCTCACCATTTTAGCCAAATCTTCATTTATGTCTTCATAGTCGTGGTCACTGTCCACGTCTGCCGTGGCGTCAAAGAACGACCCTGAAGGGAAAAAATGGAAATGTCGTAATTATTCTTTTTATAAACAAGTGCATTGAAAAATCACCCACAAGCTACATTATACAACCGATCACCACATGCATTACTGTAGTGTCATGTAATTAGTTTTGTTTGACAAATATTTGAAAAATAGTGATTATATTTGGGAAACGTAGAAGTCTGTGCTCAAGCAACAATGAAAAAATACATGACATGAAAAAGCCTGCTGCTCCTGTGCAAAGCTAAATAATCCTCAGGTCATTAATATAATATAGTAAACAAGAGCGCTCAGTGAGAGCAAACCTCCGCCAAGGTTATGACGTCATAATGTCAAAACCACTAGAGATATTGACATCATGATGTACCACGTGATAGCAGGTGTGACCCTCTATCATCCCACAAAGGCACGACTCAACCAGCTGAACATTGACAGAGAGATAATTTTTTAAGTTTTGCACAATGATGAGAGGCAGGGATTTTCCGGATTTTCAAAAAAATCCTGGATCCAGAGATTTATCTGGATCGTGACCAAAAGTTAATGGGAACATCCTTGGGTGTTTCTATATCACTGGTGAAAATTTCCAGAAAATCCGTCCAGTAGTTTTTCTGTAAAGTTGCTAACACACAGACAAGCAAACAAATAAACGCCGGCAAAAACATAACCTCCTTGGCGGAGGTAACTACACTACCCAGCCAAAAAAAAAAGGTCACACATGCAATATTTGACTGCACTACCTTTTGTTTGGATTACAGGAGACATTCACTGACAACTTTTTTACCACATGATCCTTATGTAGTGTCACAGTAAGGTTCATAGTATTTTTTCATCCATAGTTGCATTAATTTCTGATTAGTGATGATGTAGAATCAGGCCGGTGCATCCAGTCTGCATCACATCCTGAATTAGAGTCTGGACTTTATGTTGGTCCAATCTGTTTGACATTAGACATGAGAGGACACTCACTGCATTAGAGTTCAATAACCTGTTCCAGCTCAAACATTATTAACCACTGCAGTATTCACCCATGGAAGGATCTGAACTATCTGCTGAGTTAAATCCAGTGAATTCTCCTGGAATCAAAACACAAAGTGGTGCAGAGAAATATTGCATGTGCGACTTTTTTTTGGCCAGGCAGGGTTTTTTTAATCGCTGTAATTAAAAGTGATTTTTTTTAAAAATTGGACCAAGGGTTCTGTAGTCCAATGGCAGATAATAGTTAAAGACATTAATTGACATTTTTTTGACTGTTCAAGGTCAAAGTTCATGGCACCAAATGAAAGCCCGTATGCGACTTCCTATCTATTGCCAATAGTAATTGTATCAATGTCTTCTGCTTTGAAGGTATAGCAATTTCAAATTTGTCCCATTATAAACCAATGGGTATTTTTCAAAGTTCAAAAATTCATAAAATATTCAAATATCAATATTTCCCAATTCTTTTAACAAATTTGTTAAACCTTATCCGAAAGATGTTCCACAACAAATATCAAGTCATTGTGATAGACGGTTTCTTGAAAAATTGTTTACGGAAACATGACGGATGGACACCAACTGATACCAATAGTCCATCGGACCTTTCGGGCTGTTGGACTAAAAACAATATACTGAAAATAATGAATTTTAATTTAGCTTTAATATGCATCCGTTTTCAGTGTCAGCATCAGAACCAGAAGCATTCGACTTTCTCAATGTTCTTGTCTGTTTTGATGATCTCTTGGTATTTTCCTTCAGTGGACACCAAGAGATTGTCCAATGGGATCATCTTTTCAAGATATTACTGTCCCATCCATTAAGATTGAAATCAATCTTGATGTTTGGGAAAATAACTATTAATTCCCTTCAAATACATAGACCTGTTGCAATAAATTAACTCACACTGACAAACATTTAAATATCCAGTACATGCTGCATTTTTGGTGGAAAAAGGCTGTCGAGTAACGTTCCACATGCACTATAGGGAAGTTAAAAAAGTGTGAGTAATGCTGGACTTTGTTCTTTCTATGAGATTTGTTGGCAATTATTAGAAAACTTGTGTTCCTGTTGCCTGCATGGGGGAACTCTGTGATACCAGAAGAAAAGTGCACCACCTTTTCTCTTTGATTCCTCCATCTTCACGTAGGTGTTTGGCAGAGCTTGGTGAGTCTTCCCATCAGTCACTGTGTGTTTACGAGGTATGATTGGAGGAAGTTGATCCTCTGATGTAGTCTACACATTAAAAGGAAGTCATAAAAATGTGATAATTAAACAATTGACTTCTTTATCAAAGCAAAAATGAAAGTGTGCTCACACGGAGCCATCTGGTCTGACCAATATGATGAGTGTATTTCATGAAAATATGTATGTACTTACAGGAGGTGGAGGTGCTGGGGGTCTTCTTTTGCTATTTAAAGTCAATTCGCCTAACTCTTTTGTTGGGATGCTCTTATTTGATCGATGTTTTGACTTCTCTCCCTTGGATGAGCTCTTTTTGCCTGGTTTAGACTTTGTGGGAGCTGTTGAAGATGACAGGTTCCTCTTTGGTGGCCGAGGTGGAGGAGCATCATCTGAATTACCCTGCTTACGGAACTCATAGAAGAACGTATCTGTCACCTCTGTAACTGAATCCACTCTACACTTTGGTGGTTGACCGGCCGACCATGGTAGAGGGTCTTTGGTAAAGGAGACAGACAAGGTGAGCCACTGGGTTGGGATATCAAAACACTGATCAGGACTGCTAATAAAGCTTGCTCGGATGGTTGGCTCCACCATGGCCCCCTCTATTCTGAGACACGGAAACCCAACAAGTGGATCGTTCTCAAGTTCAGCGTCACGGGTCATCACTTTAACATCCTGTGGTAAACCGAACTTATTCTCCAATTCCTTGAGTCTGTACTTCTTCTTGCTATCAGTGAGTACTTCCACAAAGTGAGCCTGCATGTACAAAGGTAAGTAAATTTCCTCCTTCTCATTGTCCTGGACAGCTTCCTTTGTGTCATCCTCATCATCATCCTCTTCATCAGCCTCTGGGATGCGGTAGCAGAAAAGTGCCTCAACAGTCTGCTTCTCTTTGTCACTACTTCCACATGACAGTGCCATCCTTTCACACCGAATGACCTCCAGCTGTTCCCCCACGCTGAGTGCAGGCAGGCCTTCCTCCTCAATTTCCTCACAGTTTCTTGTCACGCTGACTTTCAGGCCTGGTACACTGACTGAAGCGGCATACATCTCATACACTGAGTTGAATTCTCTGGGCCTCCTACGAAATTTCCCACCATACTGCTCAGAAACCAGGAAGTACTGCTGCACCTTGCGGCTCTTTAAGCTGGATATTAAAGCCAGGGCTGAGGTTCCTTTCCTATGGAAAACTAGGTGAGTGTCTTTTATAAGTTCTGGCAGCCAGCTGCACTTAAACATGGACTGACTCTGTGGACTTTCCAGTATCTCCACTACTGCAGGGAAGATCTCATCTGGCCTGGAGAGGACCTCAGTGAGACTGAAGGGAGTGACAAAGTCCACATCCTTACACAGAGTGGTGACATCCATCACATCGACTTCTAAGCTGGATGGAAACCTTAAAATGTTCTTCCTCACTGTACAAAAAGGAAAGAAAATGTTGCTGAGACATTCAAGAAAATTAAGTGAACTGAAAGTACAAGATGTAGTACAAAGTGCAGTTTAAAGCATCAATGTGTAATATTTAGCGATATCTATTTGTGAAGCTGTACACTGTAAACTCGGATAAGTTGAATCTACTTAAAAAATTTTAGGAAACCGGTTGCCTTAAAAAAATTAAGTAATG
>JAQQZY010000009.1:10777008-10800140 GCA_030068375.1 Ostorhinchus rueppellii
TGCCCTATCTCACAATGATAAAGAATCCTTTAAAAAGTTCCTGGATCCAGACGGTGATTCAAAACGCCTCCGAAATTGAATCGGCTCTTCCTTGACCCAGAGCGGACACACCCTGAAAATTTCATCAAAATCTGTCCATAACTTTTTGAGTTATGTTACTAACAAACAAAGTTGGATGGATGGTCACAAACAAACAAATGCACAGTAAAACATAACCTCCTTGGCGGAGGTAATAAAACAGATCAACTGGGTCTGTGTAGAACAGTTTTATGTTGGGTCATTTTTTTATGTTACACCCCACACTGTTCTGTCACATTTGCTCAGCTGTTCATAAGAACATTCACCATACATTTATTTAAATAATGGCATTTTATGAAAGTCCTGTAACCATGTATTTTTTATGAGATTTCACTGTAAATGTACATAGAGAGTGAGGGTTGCAAAAGTTCACATTGCCACCAGTGATTTACCATCATGGAGTAAAGCACCAAGACTTGCAGATCCCCATGGTGAATAATCGCACTGGGTCCTGGATAATAGTCTAACAGATGTAGAACAAGAGAAAAATCTGCAGACTGTGTTAGAGTTTATTTCAGCAGTGTCGTTTCAAGCATTGCTCTTCTTCAGACCTCTGGAGAAACATGTACAGAGAGGCCATATTTATTACCCAAAGTCCCTTGGTGTTACCGCATGTGAGCAATCATCTTACAAAACTTCACATTGTCACCAGTGATTTACTCAAGGACTGTATAAGTACAGAAGGAAATGCACTTTTTCCTTCACTATTTTTAACTGTAGTTGCTTGTTACCTCATATATAAATAAGAATAAATAATAGGATGAACGCATTATGAGATTAAGCAACATGAACCCATAAAGAGTGCTATTTTGGTGTCAGTTCCCATATTAATTTTTCTCTCTATTTAACTTTTCCTAAGTGATTAATCATAGTTTATTACAATATTATGCTCTGTAATTTGTGTTTTTTCAGTGACCATTAAGTGTTTTCCTAATACCAATTCACTGATCATGTAAATATACATAAAAGCTCAGATTAAAGTTAAAGGTTATTATATCAGAAACAGAGAAAACTGAAGAAAAAGTGACTTTTTCAGCAAAATCTGTCATTAACGCAACATAAACCAAGTGTTTCCATTTACTATCATTAATCCAACTCCATGGGTTTTACTGATGAATCAATGTTGTAAAACATGACGGTGTTTCCATGTTCACTACGGAGCCTCTGAACGCCCAAATAGGTCATATCTGATGACCATGAAAGGATGATATACTGTATTTTACACCAATTATTTATGTGGATTGATAGAATTAATGGATCAATAAGTATTAAACAGATTAGATCAGTAGATGGGTTTTTTTGTCACCAGTGGCTGTTTGGGTCTTTATGGGTTAAAAATGAAAGCATAAATGCATCTATAATCATAATCCAGGAATATATGTCACTGGGCAGTACTGCACTTCTACTTTGACCCATTAAGGCTCAAACATCCACTGTCGACCAAAACCATCTACTAATGTAACATGTTTAATAACTTCAGAACCACTAATCCAATCAATATGTAAATAATTGACGTAAAATGCAGTTTATCATCTTTTCATGGTCATCAGATATGACTCATTTGGACATTCAGAAGCTCTGTCGTTACCATGGAAACACAGTCATTTTCTACAACATTGATTCACCAGTAAAACCAATGGAGTTGGATCAATGACAGTGGATGGATACACTTGTTTTATATCCAGCTAATGATAGATTTTACTGAAAAAGTCACTTTCTGATATAATAACCTTTAACTTTAACCTGAGCTTTTATGAACATCTACATGATCAGTAAATTAAATATCAGAAAATAGCTGATTTTCACTGAAAAAATGCAAAATACAAAGGATAATATTACAATAAATGGTGATTAAATTACCTAAGATTAAATATACAAGAAAAAAATCATTTGAGAACTGCCACAAAAGCAGCACTGGGTCTTTATGGGTTAAGTATATTTGATGTCAATGCTTTAACAGTGGGTTTAAATGTAATACTTTTTTAGTTTAAGGGAAATACTCAAGTACCTCCACCACCACTGGTTGTCACTCATGTTACGCATCAGGAATGGTAGCTGAAGTACTGAGCGTAAAAGTCCATGAATAAGTAATATTCCCCCCACAGCAACCTACGATATAACAGGTGTGAAAGTAGTAGAAGAAATCGACTGTTGGTGAAAAATATACTGTGGATGAGTAAAGCTGAAAGGTAGAGGTACAGTAGGAACCTGAATTTTGACAGAAAAAAACCCCTTCTCTATGTAAGAATAAGCAGCCAATAGGAGCTGAGCACCTGTGACTCAGTGCCCGCCCAGCTGTCAGATTTTAAGAGGGGTGGTGGGACGGAGAGGGGGCAGAATCCCCCCCACCCCCCACCTTTTTCTGGGTCTGACTAGGGATGTGCCAGCCCTAGTTTTGCGTGGAGAAGATAATGTGCAAGTGCGTTACTGTCCTCTGTGTGGCTGGCTCGGAGCTGAAATGGTTTTTAATTCTGGCCTCTGAAAAGCCCCGTTTCACCTCACTCCTCTCGGATTAAAATCTAGGGTTACCTAATCTCTCGTAATCTGAACTAAATCTGTCTAATCGGCATAGAAAATTACACTCACTGAGGTATAGCCCGCAAATAATCATCAGAGGTGAAGCCTCGCGCGCACTGTGAGGTCTCCCTGAGGGCATGGCGCGAGCGCACCGGACGAATTGTTACGCTTAAGGACAAAACAGTCACTAATTTATTCATTAAAAAAAGACAAATAACCACGTCGAAATTTAGCTGGAATTTCTCTCCCTTATGTAGTTTTTACACGCTGTTGCTTCGTCACGGCTGGACGTGGAGACTGGGACACAAAGCCCAGCGTTGCCAGAAAGAGCATTACGCGAGTTTTGTTCATTAAAAAAAAAAAAAAAAAAAAAAAAAATGTGGTTTGCTCCCTCTGTTCATAATGGAGATGACAGTAAGAGAAGGAGAGGGAGGGAGAAAGAGTCGAGAGGGAGAGAGAGAGAGAGTTCGGGATTTCGCTGTAATCATGTTCGGAGAGTATTGATTTCGTGAGCGCACTCCAATTGGCAGCATCTCCACTACAGCGCCGGCGCGTCATCCTCGGTTCACATCGACGGAACGAGTTGTAAGCAAATGAGAACATGTGTGGGATCTGAGAGTGAGAAAAAGCAAGAGGGTAGAGGGGAGCAAGAGGAGGTGTGATAAAAAGCCAATTTTATCAACCTGACAAGTGGATACAAGATTTGATTGCAGGACTATTTTTTCCTTTATGTTTTTTTTCAGACTGGAAATTTATCGATTCGTCACATGCGCACGCCTCTTCATTATAATTGCAGACAGTTGGGTGCTGTTCAGGCTGAATGGACTTGAATGTGGCGCTGCCAGCTTAATCCGTGCAGACTGGAAGATTTAATAATTCACGGTAATCACGCATTATCGCCTCAGTGGATGCTCTCTACACAGCCCTGGTGATTTTTCCTCTTTTTAATTTTTTTTTTAATTTTTCCTGTTGTCTTCTGGAGGATTTTTTTTTCGACGGCTGCTCTTCAAATATGCTCCTTATCTGAAATATCATCTGTTGCTGCCACTGGATTAAAAAGCCCCTATGACTGGCTCTGACACGCGTTTGAGATTGACTGTCTTGAGGTGATGTGAGCTGATACATAATAAGCGTTTTAATCATTTGATTTTTTTTTTTTTACTCCCAAGTAAAATGGACGAAAAATTGTTATTACTTTTATTACTTCTCTTATCTTTACACGCGAGGCAGTGATTTTGCTCGTCTTCATTATGACCATTCTACTCTGTTGAATTGCCTCTTATTCATTCAGACTGTAATAGCCACGTTACAAGGCGAATTTCAACGTGAAGTGATAGTGAAGACAGAACAGGAACCGTGGAGGTATTTCCCTCTGTTGCTCTTCATTTTATCCACACCATTCTCATCTGAAGGGTAAATGTTGATGATGGAGGACGACGAATTAGACGCTCATCAGGTTGATTCGGATTTCGAGCCGCAAAGCCGGCCTCGCTCGTGCACCTGGCCGCTGCCTTGCCCGGAGGATTTTCCCGGTGGACACGAGGTCAGAGGGGGTCTTCCACTGGCCAACATCAAGGTGGAACCGGAGGATGTCCCGGCTTGCAGAGCGGGGCTCGTAGGCGGAACACCGGGAGAGCTAAAGCACCCAGCCGGCGCTCCGGCACCCACAGGCGCGACGCACCCATGCCTGGCTGGCGCGGCTCTCGATGTGACCGGACCGCTACGCAAAGCCAAATCCTCGCGGCGGAACGCGTGGGGGAACCAGTCCTACGCGGATCTCATTACCCGCGCCATTGAGAGCACCCCCGAAAAGAGACTGACGCTGTCACAGATATACGACTGGATGGTCCGTTATGTGCCCTATTTCAAGGATAAGGGCGACAGTAATAGCTCAGCCGGCTGGAAGGTAAGGAGAATACAAGACACGGGCCAGTGTGATGGGGCTCTGATGTGTTAATCACCGAGTGTCTTTTTTGATATTATTCAGGGTTATTTCATTCACTAAAACCATTGGGATTCTCTCAGCCCTCGTGCCATACACATGTCACCGTGGGATTCCGTGTTGGTTACGCATGAATGGTGCCATGCGTTATCTTGTCTTAGTTCATTACTGCCGTCAGTCATTCTAATAGATCATTGATGGCAGGATGTAATAGACTGGAGTGGAGTCACTTGTGTGTGTGTGTGTAACAAGGCTTTGCTCATCCCAGCTGCAAAGAGCAGCTCATGAACAGCATCTGTAGTAGTGCATGAAATCACTAGAAACAGGAGCACACTGGTTAATCATTGACTTCATAAATCTAGTGAGTACAGGCTAAAGTGGCAGATAAATAGAAGAGTGTCCTGTGCATTAAAAAAAAAAAAAAATCCAAACACCACCTTTTAATCATCACCCTAGAACACATACATGAATCAACAGTGGGACACTTGTTGGAGATCACAGGTCAGCTGCCCACAATGTAAATATTCAAAGGGGTGTTCTCCACTGACCACAGTCCACTGCTGCTTGTCTGGCCCAGAGCCTAGAGTAACCTCCTGGACATCTGCCCATGTTATCAGCCTCTGCTCCAAGCCTCATCTTGTTTCTATTCATTATGGCTATCTGAGGACAAGAGGATGGGGCAGGGAAATCAGCAGGGCAGCAGCGCTTGTCCTGAGGGTGAAACTCTCTGAGTGTATAGTCCTTGAGACTGCATTTGCATCTGGAAATGGAAGCCCATGGCAAGATAGATGCTGTACATTTTGACAGTTCCTTATAGATGTGTTCTTGCTCATCCAGTTCGTGTTCCCTCACACTGTTTGTGTCCTATAGTGAAATCCATTACATTAATCGAATGTCTGGTTAATACAAGAACAAAACTACTAAACAGGATTTTGAGATGACTTCACCCTGGCGAGCCATATCTCTTTTCCAGTGTAAACTCATTATTGAACAGGCACTTACTGCTTACAGCTAAATATATCCACTTAAATACTTACAGGAAGAAATATTGAGTTGGCACTATTACAAGATTCCAACTTAGCGAGAAGAATCTAGGTGTGTTGTTCACAGAAAAGTAATATAAGATGAAAACTCGTCGCATTTTTTATGGCAACATAGATTCATATTTTCTTTGTTTGTGAGGAATCAGTCTTTTGTCACAACATGTTGTGTTGCAGTTGTGTAACAGAAACTCTGTCACCCGGTAAAGTTGAGTCTCCTCATTTCACCTCAGCCTTAATGACAAGCACCAAACTGACACGTTAAGCCTGTATCATTCAACTGAAGGTTTATCTCAGGTATTTTTTATTTATTTTTTTTTGACTAGCACTGACTGCAATTACAGCAAGATGTAACATCTTCAACCACAGGCCTGCTTTATCTTTTTGACCAAAGTCCCAGTCTGCTATTTATGAACCTGCAAATTAGGGTGTTTGACACTGGCAGTCTGAGGTCCGGGGCTATTTAAGGCCACAGGCGAGACATGAGGCCCATTCCAGGTAATGACTGGGGATTAGGTAAGTCGTTTAAAGCAGGCAACCATAATGTTAGTAACAGAGCTGACCTGGTTTCAGTCAGAGGCAAAATAGTAATGTAAACATACACTTAAGAGGCACATGTGTAGCCTATGGACAGGCTCCACATGAAGAGCAGATGGACACAGTCAGCATGTTCATCAACATGTGTAAATGTTACTCTAATATCTGATGCAACTGCCTAGCAAAGCTGCAATAAATACATTCAACTTTAAAGTAAACTTGTCGAGTTAAATAAGTATCTCATTTGGAGTTGCAGGACTTTGAATATATAATGAAGCCCTGTTGAATATGTTTTGTTAGGAGTGTGACAGAAGGTCATAAATCTTCATTTTTGCATACTGTGGCAAACCAATTTTTGCAGTGCATGACAAGACATTTATATGCAAATTGTTTCATTAAGTTAGCCCTGAAATAAAAATGGGTGTGGACACAATACATGATGTGTTTTAAAAGAGATTAACAGTTGTATTTCATGTGTATAAGTCACCGTACGAGGCTAAGCAGGCCTCGGTTAGCATGAAGCAACACGTTGAGATTCAGGCCCTTGGCTCTTTTCCCAAAACAGGTGCATTCTCATATGTGCGATTTTAAAATCATATACAGCCAATTATATTTGACAGCAGCTTTTGTGAGTTGAAAACCACCACTTATACACTGCATGAGCAAGGCTATTGATGCAAGGCAGTCTGGAAATAATAAAAAAAAAAGATAAAAGAATTGTTGGTAAGCTGCTGATGAAATGAAATGAAATTAAGTGGTATAGCTTGGCGGTTTGCGTAGGAGGTGGGAGGGGGTTGAGTTGGGCTTGGTGGTGCTGGTGGTAGGCGGGGGGATGACCAGCTAAAAGCGAAAGGAACCTGAGACTGTTTATCGAACCTGGAGTGTATGTGGCGCTTCTAGGAAAATAATTTTCTCAAGCAGATTGTGGGTTATAAATTATGCTGCAATGACTGCTGTTAGAAAGGACTGGATGCTGGTTTGATGATGGCACTAGACAGCCCATACACCTAGACAGTACCATTAAGCTTCTATAAATACCTAATGGCTTCTGACTTCTAGGAAAGCTGCAGTGTTCTGAGGTCATGACTTCCTAATCAGCGCCTTTACTGGAGTGGAGTTACATAAAATTGTGCACTTGGTGAATTTTACACTCTCCACTGGTGCTGTTTGCCTTTACTGCGGTGTAGAAACTTATGTAGGCTTTTTTATTCAAGTGCTATATATATTTTTCCAAAGTAGAAATTTGAAGAATTTAACATAGTGATTGATTCTGACTTCCTCCCTCATGGTTGGATTTTACATCTTTATAACAAATTACTGTGTATCTGAGTGCAAGCGTCAACGGTTGCATGCAGATGCTTATTGCAATTCTGTGTGGGAGAAGCACTTGTCAATTGCAACAAAGCATCAGGGTTGATAGTGTTGTGTGTCTTTGTGGAGGTTAGCGCAGGGGGAGGGGCTGTCTACTTCTATAGGCGTGTATGTTTGGGCCTGCTGATTGGTCTGACAGCATGTCACTGCAGAGAATGGTGCGTAGTCTAGCTTTTGACTTCCTAATGCCTCTAATGGTGGGGTTTAACTGGAACTTGGTGTGGGGATAGTCCTGCAGGCGCCTAGAAGTTCATTAACTTCAAGGGGGTTACATTATGCCATTGTTATGCTGGGGGGTTCGCTTTATTATATATGTCAGCGTGAGTAGGTATGTGATGCAAAATTCATAATACACCATTGCTTTTGGTGGATTAAAGCATCAGTAGGCAGTAGTCTTTTCCATAGTAACCTTTCAGCATTTGGTATTACAAATAGTCTGAGAGGAAACTAGGCTTCTCTTGTTGTGTCAGGATATCTAGCCTGTGAAATTATATTTTGGCCAATCACAGATCTCTCCAGAGTGGGTGACTGAAAGCTATAATGACCAATCACTGTCAAGAGTCTGTTAGACAAGTGTCTACAGAACAGACTCTGTGGCTCCCAAATGTGTCAAAGAAGCAAAATGACAGCCCTCCCACCACTGATGTTTTAACTTTTCTTTTCCATAACGGTGTGAAATGCCTTTGCGTCATCCATCTTTATATATCATCTATGGTTCAGACAAGGAGGGGGGAGTCACAGGAGGAGGCAGTGCGTATTTTCAAGTAGAGTGTCAAAGTCCCACCCCTTTCGGTGAGCCCCGTGGGATCTTACTTCTGAAAAAATATGTATTACAGTCAAGGTTGAGGGGCAGATACAGACATATATTTTAATCATATTTGAATAATGCATAGGGTGTTTGTCAGTGTGGAAGATTTTTTTTTCTGCCCACTGCAGCATTAAATGGTATTTTGACCATTTAAAATTGGTGATACCAACCTCTTAAAAATCCCAAATTGATTGAAAGCAACTGCAAGTACAGGATATTTATATGAATGTGGTTTGTTTCTGGCTGTTCAGATGCACAGTATATAGTCCCCCTTGAGTGTGTTTGCAGTTTGGGACTTTTCGGGCACTTGGGCCAGTCAGATGATGGCAACTTGCACTGCAGGGCAGTAAGAGTACCAGGCACTCACTCAGACACTTTAATCCAAAGTGACTAGACTGTTATTTATAAAGTGTCTGAGGGTCAATAGGGCACAGGGTCAGAAGGTGACTGTTATTAATCAAGCCAAACACTGAAACTCCTGAAGACAAAATGAAGGAAGTATGTTAGAGATGAGAAAAATGAAGGAAGGATAGAGGATAGCAAAGACAAACTGTAAGAAGTGAAATGATGAGGAAACACAGAACAAATGTCTGTGGATGGTCCATATAGGTAGACTTTTATCTTCTGTAACAACACTTAAGCCCTGTCTCCACAGGCAGGCAGTAGCAGTTGTATCAGGTCTGGATCATATCACTTTATCTAATTGATTTATAGATAAAGAGACATACAGACTCTTATAATCCTGTCACTATATGCACAGGCTCCTGCAGCTGCAGCAGAGACACACTTAGCAAATATGAAGGATATGAATGTCAAACGTTCAACAGAGAGCATGTTTGACAGGAGCTTAGCATGAAGTGGAGAGACTTGAAACTTTCAGAGTGTGTAGAATTGCGTGCCTATGTGTGTTTTTTTTTATGTGTAAGTGCAGGAATGCGTTATGTGTGCATGCTTGTGCCGCTTGATGATGGCCGGGGAGTCTGGAGAGACTGGAAACTATCCTAGACTTCAGCTGATTCATATTTTATCCTCCGTCTTGGCTCAGGGGAGCAGAGTAATTTGAGAGTGCGACAGACACTCATGCACACACGCATACACACACACACACACACACAAGCTCACACACTCGCAAAATGAGAGCATATGATGCATGCTGGACAGATTTATGGTGTAGGATTATGAGCACCTTACATCTCCCCTTGGCTCCTGCAGCCAGAGCCAGGTTGGGTTCAGGCAGTATATTCAGGTTGAGCTGGGTGTGCGATGCCAAGAAGCCCGTTCTCAATGCCTTTCCCCTTGCAGCCTCCAGGCAGCCGTGGCAGTTCATTTCTCATTGAAAATGATTAATGTACATGCAAATTACCAAAGCATGGGCATGCATTCAAATATGGGAAACAGCAATCAAGAGGTGGTTATATGAAAAACAATATAATTTTGACTTTGATATTACTTCCCTGTCTTTTATCACTCCATCTAGTAGACACCCATGTTATCTCCTGTTTCATCTCTGTCTCGCTCTTCCACTCCCTCTATCTTCCAATCCATTAGACATTCTATACATTCTCTCAGTATTAGTGTTTTTGGGCACAAGGGCCTATTGAGGTGAGGAATCTTCCTCAAGGGAGCTATGGCGTCAGGATTTTGAGCTTTAGCAGTCGCCTGCCAGTGATCCAGACTGCCTTAAGCAGCGTGCCTCCTCTTATCTAAAGGGAAATCTCATATCTCACATTATCTCAGAGATAATAGGATAACAATGCTGGATTTTCTCCAGCCCGACTCCTCTAAAACTACTGGGTCCTTCGGAGCAGAATTCAAGGGGATGAGACCATCAAGTTCCCAATTTGACAGGGTTGAACTAATTTGGATGTTCTTCTCAGCTCAACTGAACTTCAGCTATTGAAGCATTTCTTACAAAGCCTACTGGCCCATGGCTGTGTTTTTTTTTTTTTTTTATTATTATTACAGCCATTTGGTGACATTTCTCAGAATATTAAATACTCTTTACTTGGGTCTTATTCCTCAACTGACGAAGCACAATGAATACATGAAGAAGTTGTCATTCTTTTCCCATCATACTATTTAGGGTGATGGTTTCCACTATTCCCTCTGGCTCCGGCAAACACATTTGCACAAAACACACAACACACTTGTGCCTCTTCAAACCACCCATGGAGGAACACTCTGTTCTTGGGTGGGGTGAGCCATTTTTGGCAGGGGAGGGGGCTAAGTGAAAGCGGAAGTGACTTTTTTTGGTGATGTTTTGCTGTCTGATTTGTTTTGAGACCTGGCTTACTTCAGCCGTGATTGGCTCATTTAGGAGGTGTGGCTGTGTTTGGTAAGTGCCCACAATGTTTTTTTTTATTCATTTATTTTTGCCAAAACCATTTACAGCTGCAGTGGCACAGTGTGGTGTGTGTTTCACTGACGCGGTGTTAGTTTGATGTCATGGAGATTTGTTTGGGGGGTGGGACAGACCTTCGTGCTACACACCTACATTTAATTCCAGCAGACTATTATGAAATTGCGAGGACAGGGAGGAACAGTGTGGCCTTCATCTTTATGTGTTGTTGGCTCTTCAGGACACACAATCAGCTGTAGGCAGAAACCCACAACACCCACATTTCAATAAAATGTAAGTAAAAGTCACAGTGTTCTTACACAGGAACCCTCTGGCAACATTGTATTGACAAGAGTAAAAACAGGAAACAGTTTATTCCCGTGACTGCTTGTACTGTATCTAGTTCAGATGGTTTGTAAAACCAGAATAAAGGAACAGTTCATACCACCCAATAATATAATAATAGTCTGGAAATGTAATAAAATTGGATAAAAAATATAGTAAAACCTAATAATGATAATAAAAAAATTGACCCCTAATGTCATACGTCACCACTGATGCTATGATAAGTTTATACTATACTATACTATGACATATCTGTATACTTCATACATATATATGAATTGAAACACACTAAAAACCCACTCCAAAACCCACTCATATGTCTGCTGAGTGATCATTGTGCAAGGATTGTGCTTTTGACCACATCGGATCATAGAATAGACGTCAGAAGATGATGAAAGCAGGAGGAGGTTGCCAATGTTACACCAGCAAGTGGCAAACACAAAACAGCTGATTCAGTCCCCCCTGTGGATCTGGTCCGTAACCCACTCACTTTTAGTTCCTGTATATATCACATACATAAATTACTAAAACACATAAGACAGAAAATTAACATAGTATTACATTATCACTCAAAAATATGACTTTATCGGTTAAAAAAAATTGCCTGTCTGAAAATGTGATAAATTGTTCGTAATGTAATAAGGTATTACATTATTGTTAGAGAGGTTATTACAATATCAGTCTAGACACTTTATTACATTATGTGGCTTTATTACATTTTCTGTTAAAGTGCAAATTTTATTATATTTTCAGGTGTTATTACATTTGCAGGGAATTATTACATTACTGGGTTTCACACAGCTCACAGATTTTTTTTGTCTGATAGCAATATTGCTCCCAGAATTCACTTCTTAGAATAAAGAATTTTCCCTCATGACTAGAAATGATATGCAATAAATGACTCATCATCCCATAACTGGCTCAAATTGCTGAAATGAAATACTCTGTTATGCCATTTCCTAATGTAATGTGGTTAAGAAAATGCCCATTGTTATTACACATGCTCGATCAGTGGAGCGGGCTGAATGGACGGGATTCACACATCAAAGGGCTTTTTCTAATATGTGAGATATTTGCCAGATTCAGATTGCAAAGTCAAGTGCCGGTGTTTTAGAAGCTTAATCTAATACAGTCTGCGAGTTCCACACGTCACGTCGATCAGAGGATGAAGTTATTCTGTCCTGGAGAAATGTTGTTTGTATTACAAATGCAGAAAAGAATTTTGGATATTCACTTCAGCGTGTGAATAAAACGTGTTAGCCCGTGTGGTGATAGAAATTTCTGTCTCTGTGTGTAGTGGCATGCTTGTTGCTCATCTGTGTCAATGTGCATAATGTGTGATTGCTGTGCATGTGTGTGTGTGTGTGTGTGTGTGTGTGTGGTTATTTCTGTGTGTGCACTTCATGTATTCCTTCCCCTTCTCTCTGGATCAGTGTGTGTCTGTGTGTGCATGTGGGTGTGTTGAGGGGGGGGGGTTGATGGGCTCAGTGGGAGCCCTGGTCCTGGGGGAACAGCTCTCGTTAATAATTCAGACGAGGCTCATTATCAAGGCAGCGCAGATTTCTCCCTGATTCCACCTTAATTGCAGGCAGGCTGCTCCACTCAGGCAGGCGGTAGTCACGCTGGGTCGACTCTCTGTCTTTTTCTCAGGGCCTGCTCTGTTCGACTTTGTTCTGCTCCGTCTCCACTACTCACCCCTATCACAGCTAGACGGCCTCAGGCTTTCCCACTCTGTATTAGCGTACACCTTAATAACCACAACATACTATGCGCATGCTATTTTTATTTGTACTTAAAGATGTGCCTCATGTATTTCTGATTGGAGACAGACCATTCACTGTTTGGGCGTTGCTATGGAATGTTTTATTTGTTGGCAAACAAACATACAATCTACTGGATGATGTAGTTTGGAAACTGCAGTATTAAGCTGACTTATCATTGATCTGATCAGCATAAATTAATCTTCCGTGACTTTATGAACCAGTAATTTCATTTTTAAATTATTTATTAGAAATTACTGTGCAATGAAATTTTTGGCGAAAACCAATACCAATATTATGTTCAGTTTATTATGTCTTTATTGTTATTCATCCCCTCTTAAAAAAGATTTCTTCATTTTAAGTATAAAAATAGCTACTATTTTAAAGTCTTCAACCCTTTATCACATTATCTTTACAGGAACACAGATTAAAACATACAAAGAAATGAAAAAAGCCTCTAATAAACCCAACATAGAAATATCTGCCTCTACCACCGGTACTCTAAAATATTAGCTGATACAGTGTCTCACTGATACAATGCTGCATCCCTTTCAGGAAGGAGTGTCAGAATGGCATTTCCATTGTTGTTGTAAAATGGACATATCATGTCATATGGACAAAAAATAGTTTGGAACAGACAAAAATATTGAATCTCCTCTAAATTCCCTCAAGGTTGTTACTCTGTGGTAGCTTATTTATGAGTATTTGGTGTTTTAACTTTACATTTCTAAAGCAATATTGTAGATACAAAAGCAACAGAAAAAATGATTGAGATTTCAATTATTTTTATTGAAACATACTATTTCAAAAACACATGTACAGTAGAAGTGTAAGCTTGCAGGCCCTTTGGTTGAGGAAATGTTTGTGTTGTGTGTGTATAAGATGCACATCTGAACAGGTGAATGAAGTGAGAGTGTGTTTTACAACTGAATTATAGAAAACTCTTCTAAAGTAATTTTTATACTTTACTTTATAATCCTTGTTGGGGTTTTTTTTTTTTCTTTTTCTTCTTTTTGACAAAGCCATAGGAGAGATGCTAAAGAGCCACATCTGGCTCAGGAGTCATGGGTTGCAGACCCCTGGTCTACCTGAAAGGCAATAAGTAAGAGAAATCATTTTATTTACACACACAATCCATTCTCATGCAAACATTTGACCTTTCAGATGAAGCCAGCCATAACTCATATAAATAAGACATATTGTTATTGAAGTTTTAAAGGCTGATAAAGTAAAATTAGAGCAACATGACATGGAGAAATAGATACCCAATATCACCCCACTCACCCAATATTTGGACACACTGAAAATATATGATGCATGATTTTCACTTTATTAGAAACTGGATAACAGTTGGACTGTACATCTAAGTCAAAGTGGATGTACAGTATTTTTTAAAAAAAAAAAATTTCTTCTACTACATTCATTTTGTACTGCCTTAGAGTTTTGTCATTTCAGTTTTCTGTATGTGATGTACATATAGAAAACCTGACAATAAAGCTGACTCTGACTTTTGACCTTGAAGTCATAAGTGAAATCTAAATCTGAATCATGAACATCAAACTCACTTAACAAGTGGTGCCAGACAGAACAAACCCCGCCCCTCAGACACTGTGTAGCTTATTTTACCATGGATCATGTCTATGCGTGTGCTGATGTCGGCGTATCAATTGCTTCTATATAGGTGACAAGTTTGAAGTAAATAAAAACTAAATTTATGTTTTTATAGACATTTGAAATTTCACCCATTATAAGTAAATAAGGGGAGAAAAAAAACTCTTCCCAAAATTAGTCACATCTATTCTGGGTCACTGGCAATCTGTAAACCCAATTTGGAATGAACTCAACCAATAGTTTTGCTGCTACAGACATGTGAATTTTTACCCATTACAAGTAAAAAAAAAAAGGATTAAAAAAAATTCATAAAAATTTGAACTTTGACCTATTGTTCCCAAAATGTAATCAGATCTATGCTTGGTCGGTATGAAGCCAACTCATAGTTTTGCTGCTAGAGTGTTAACAACCAAAGAAACAAATAATACCCTTTCCCTTCTCTTCAGGGGGCGGGGTCATAAATGTGCCATAAAAATAAAAGTGGGGGTGATTTTTAAAAGTCTTTTTAACCACTATTTTCATTCAAAGTCACTGATTCCAGTTGAGAAACCAAACAGTATACATTAGTCGCTCTCAGCTCTGACCTCTGCTGACATTGATGGCTGCGAACAAAACAAACCAATTAATCCATACGTTATTGAAAGATTAAACAATGGTTTTGCACGTTGCAGATTTTTCTGATGTCCCGCAGGTTTAAAGGACAATTTTTTTTTTCTTGTAACAGGACTCTCACCTCCGCAATCTTTTATTTATTTATTTAATTACAGCTTGCCATCATTGTAAATAGAATATGTTTGACTCATAAGGCACCTTAAACTCCTTCACACTTTATATACCACAGCATAAATCTAGCTAAAAATATTTGACTGATTAAGCAAACAAAAGAAAATTATCATTAGACGCAGCCTGTGTGTGATTTATGGTTCATTATGACTCAAGTGCCATTTGTGTACTTACAGATCCATCTAAAATATAATGCCCTATGATACACACTACACATAGCGTAATGTGTTTTCCTTTGGTTATGAGCCTTGTGAAATATTATAATGGTGGGTTTATCCTTGAAATAGCCTATAGCATATTATCATACTGATGACACTATAGAACGTGTGTTGCCATGATTGATATCAGGCTACAATAATACTCCTCTTCATGCCCATCTATAGGCTTATGTAATGTATCTTGTCTTCATAATTTACACTGACTGATGGGTTTTCATTCAGTCCATTCACTGAAGCCCCACCGTGAGAGCAACATAATGGGCCTGATCATGTCGTACATGTATATGAATATTTCAAATCAAGCCATTGTAACTAGATGGGGGCTTTAGATAAACAACACAGATGCTTCTTTCTCTTTGCTCTTGCTATAAGATGAAGTGCGCTCTGTGCTGTATTTCTCTCCCGGCCACAAAACTCGCCTCCCACAAATCACAGTGCCCATATTTCCTAATTCAATTTTTCTCTTGGTCGGATATCTCTTCCTGTATGCAAGGGATTGATGGTCATGTGCATGTGTGTAAATGTGTGTGTTTACGTGCACGCATATTGCCATGTCTGTCCCTGAAAAAGAGATGATGTATGCCAAGCTAAACGGTGTATTTCACAAAGCTCCATCTCCAGATCCTTTCCTGGCAGCCACGTGCCGTGTCTCTCGCTCTTCTCTGCCTGTCCATCAAGCCCTTGTCATGAGCCAAAAAGAAATGCAGGGTAGGTGGGTGGGAGAGGAGAGTGTATAAGGGCCGTCGATCAGTTTACCTGAGCTTGGCGGTCCCAGCAGGTGATGGAGGGAGCCGCCTCACAAAAGGGAAATGTAGTTAACGGTGACTGATAGCGGGTAGATGGGGGGAAAAAGGAGAGTAAGGGGAAGAGGAGTATAGCAAGAGTTATGTTGAGGAAAGATGCTATGCTAATGGCTGTTGTAATGTCATCTCTCTCACCCTTATGCAAAATAAATATATTTGAGGTTCAGCTATAGATATTTTAATACAGATATATTGGTTGGGGGGTATTAATTGGCTATCAGCATTTTTTGACTCTAAAGTGAAAATAATTGTTATACCTGCCTTAAAAAAAAGCCTCTTTTTTGCACCATGTGGCAAAATTTTCATAAAGAGCTTTCAACACATTTAACTTCTTTGCTGTTAGAAAAAGAGACCTATACATATGTAATCTACACCCGGGCCTTTAGCATGTAGAAAAGTTTCACCCCGATTCCCCACTTTTGGTTACAGATGTTTTTACACAGATCCGATGGGTGACAGGCTGTAATTACCAATCGCTGATCAGATTCTGTCACATGCAAACTAGTCTGACGTTACTGCTGTACCATCTCCACAAAAAAAAAAAAAGCCTGGAAAACTGCTTTCACTTTTCCATAACAATATGAAACATCAAGTGATACGTATGTGTATAAATTTGACATAGACTAAGAGGAAAGAGCTGCCGGATGAAATCTTCCATCAGAAAAATTAAAGTTTCATGTGAATGTAATTGCTTTTAAGTGACGCAGTTGAAATTGCACCTAAAACACAACTGTTGATATACACTTATGTTGAAATATTCAGTAAAAAGCTTGCCTGTCTCAGGAATGTTGAGATTATACATGATCATAAGTTGCATAAATATATAATAAAAAATGTAATTCCAGTGGATCGGTGGCCGTTTACCTGAGCTGAAAAGACAAAACTAACTCCACTAGAATGTGTGCATGTGTGTACATTTGTATGTGTTGGACAACACATGTGTGAACAAATCTGTGTGGGAGCCAGCATATGTGTGGGGACGTTCCAGGATTGGGGCTAGCTTGCTGGGTTATGAGGTGATTGTGAGAGCAGCTGGGATTGAGGGGGAAGGGGTTAGCAAGGGATGTGTTGTGTATGTGAGGAAAGGTATAGTTAGGCAGGGGGGCTGAAATCCTTTTCCTTTCCAATTGGATTTGTATGTCACTGGCATGAATCTGGGTCAGGACACTAGGTCCGGTGTTTAGTATGCTGACCGTGTGAGGTCTGAACCGCTCGTAGCCCTGAATGAACCCAGCACGTCTGCCTCGCTCCGACTGTCTCCTCTTGCCTTTTCTCTTTTTCCGGACCTGTTTTTTCCCCAATCCTGTCTCTTCCCCCTCTTTCCCCTGCATTTTCTCTCTATGCCAAGAGCCTTTTTCTATCCCCCTTCCTCTGTCTCTGCCTTTTTTCCTCTCGAACCCCAGGCTTTTTTTTTTTTGCTCCCCTTCTTTCTCTCTTTTTCACTGTCAGTCACTCACGGCCTTCTCTTCTTTCCTCGCTTGTTCTATTTCACACTCCCCACAAAGTAGCCTTTTTATCACTCATTTCCCTCTTCCCTCGCTCATTTCTCCTGCTCCTTTCATGTGCTTTTGAAATCCCCTTTTCATCTTTAGCTCTCTCTCGCTTGCTCTCTCCCTCACACATACACACTAGCTCATTCAGTCATTCTTTTATTATCCCAAAACTAAAGTGATAAATGGCTCTCTTTCTTCTCCGTAAATGTCACTCGGGGAATTGTCTCTGCTCATTGATTGACTGGAGTAGAAGTATGGCCACACATGCGCATGTGCCAGTCACGCACACATGCATGCAGGCAAAATGAGAAAGAAAAAAGTACGCAATGGGGAAATGATCTATCATTAGAGGTAGAGCTCAGTTGAAACTGCAGTCATCAAGGTTAACATCTGGCCCTCACAGGCTTTGTGTTCTCACAGAAGCTCAGACAGAGATACAAGAACTTGGGTGGTGGTTCATGATGAAGTATCAGCTCTCAACAGGGCCTGGCCTTCCCTGGAGTGCTGGAAACTTAACAAGAGATCAATCACAGTTATGTAATCGACATTCTACCCACTAGCCCGTCCTTTCCATTCTTTCCTTAAAGTTATAGGAGTTGAAATCATGTGAAAAACTGCAGCCCTCTCAGCTGTATCCAAATCATACGACTAAATATAAAGAAAGATGACCTGCTGTTGCTGTGGGGAGGTGAAGCGCCCTATTCCAGCATCTGTGATGAGCCACACTGTAGCGTCACACCTGATGGAATCTGAGCAGCTTGAAAGCATAGCCAAGAGTTAAGCACAGTCTTGTTTTCTGTTGGACAACTTAAATTACAATATGCTGAAAGGTAAATATGGATTTTTTGCCCAGTGATGACACAAAACATTTGTGATCTGAAGGGCTGAGTCTAAAATAACTTAACAGTAGTGGACTGTCACGACAAAAGATAATATTGCAATCATAATCAAGTAGGAATGCAATCGTTTTTATTGATGTAATGAAATGCACTATACTTTCATTCTAGAAACTATAGAAAATTCATAGAAAATAAAAATAGATTGATTTATGTGCATCACTGCTGAATTAAAAGATAAATTATTATTCTGATATGAAAATGATGACGGAGCAATCAGGTTAAAGGGGGTTACTTATTAATTAATTAATTAATTAAACTGTGTTGAGTTGTCATAGTTTTGTAATGAAGGGATGCAATATTTTTACACCTCACAATAACATATACAAATGATTGTTGTGTCATGCTGCTGCTTCAGCAAAGCAACTGTGTAACACCAGGCTTACTGGACACAAATAGTAGAAATTCCATCTCAGCTGAAGTTGTTTTTCGAAATAAAACTTTATTGTTATCATCATTTGCAGTTAAACATGTTACACAAAGTCCTGCAGGTTAAAGTGGACTAAACGGACAGTTTAATTCGACTTAAATACATTAGTCTACCAACATTAATGCAGCCAACAACCCATGTTGCTACGTTTCAGTAAAATACTGTACTTAAACTGGTCGTCTGATGATATAAAATTAATATTGCTGGGGTGGGAAAGTTTGAAAGGGGAAATGGGAAAGGACAGACCTGTTATTCATTTATTCAATAGCATGATTTGGATAATTCTTCTGAAAAGCAAATCCTACGCCAAATGAATTTCAGATCTAAGATCATAGATTGGCCAGCCTATGTGACACTGAATACATAAGTGGTATTCCCAGTTTGATTATTTGGCTTTAGCTTGTACTTAACTGGCAGAAAAATGCCAGCCAAAGGAAACAGGCATCAGAGACATTGTGAGAGCAGTGTGCCAAATGTGTGTGTGTGTGTTCGTAAGTAGGGGTTAATAATGCTCAGTCATTTTCTTAATCTCTCATTCACCCTGCCTCAGGCACTGAAGCTTGATAAAGGTCAAGACTACTGGTGGTTACATGTCGTCTTCCCTTATTTCATTCTCTCCACTGCACAGCGGGGAGGAGGGAGGGGGTTACCGAGAAGAAAGGCTAGTCTACGGCCAGCAACGAAGCTGATCCACGTCTTTATTCTAAGAAGCTGGATAAAGAGATTTAATAGAGAGACAGTGGGGAGACATGGGCGGCTAGCTCAGTCAATGAAGGGGAGATGAAAATATTAAATTGATAGAGAGACAGAGATAGTCATGAAGAGGGAGGTGAGGAAAATGGAGAGGGAGAGAGAGAGAGTTAGAGAGTAGATTATAAGGCTTCCAAGCAGGACTGGAAGCCAGACTTGGCTGCACTTCAGCTACTCTCTGCACACTTCAACTCAAGTGTGTGTCCATTAGTGCACTCCCATTGCACTCAGAAAGCCAGTGCACTCTGAGATGCTGCGCATACGCACGAGGATGCATGCGCGCACACATCAGTAAATTTTTCTCAAATTCTCTTCATACATGCAAAACCCCAAAGACATACAGTACAGTAGGTATACAGTACAACTCTGCCCTTACACACATACATCCCAAAAAGCTTCACTGACCTAGTCTTGCTCCAACTCTTCCTCCTTCTCACTTTCTCACTCATACACACTCATACATTTTCACACACCCTCATTCACGATCCCTCCACTAGCCACCAGATTGCTTCCCGTCAAAATAAATAATTAAATGCGTGCAATAACAGCTTCCGAAAAAAGATCCCTCAATTAGTGCAAAATGGGTAAATGGCATGGGGCAGGGGCTGCGGGGGGGAATGATATTTCAGGAACACACACAGACACACACTGACATACACACACACACATATGTACACGTACTCACAATCTATTACATAAGGCAAATCATGACCGAAGAAGCTTTTTTATGCAGTTGTGCAATGATAATTTGCCCCCTCCTATTCAGCAATCAGCTTAGTGAAGTCTTTTCTTAAATCCTTACAAGTGATCCGTGCCCAAAGACTGGCCGGAGACGGATCTACATGAGTGATGGCGAGATGCAAGACAGGAGTCGAGTGGATGCTGTGAGGGTGACGGCTGAGTGTGAGAATGTGTGTGTTTTATTGGTTAGTCTTTGTACACTTTCCAGGATCCTTCCTGTACGTGTGTGTGTGTGTGTGGAATTGTAGTTTAGGTTGTAATTCCTGGAAAAGCGATATGGAGGTAAACTTTGATGTTTATTGCCAAGCTAAAGTTGCTTTTGGTGCAGACTTTATTTTGATGATACAAAAGAAGGATGGGTAGGCAACAGGCGAAGAAAAATGGGATAGGGTACGATAAGACAGCTCCAAGTGTGATGCACTGAGATGTTAGAATATATTTTTAATTTAGTCAAATATTTATTTATTTATTTATACAAAACTACGATAAGAAGCTATTGCAGGGATTCAAAACAGTGACTGTACAGCTGAATATTATGTATCGTGTTTGATTTTTTTTCCCTCCATTTTCCCAGTAAATTGATATAGACCAGAGGTAGACAACCCACAGCTCTGAGCCCCTCTGCAGTGGCCCCCTGTTGCTTTGTTAAAAACATATGGGAATAATTGGCTAACAATTATTTTTAACATTTTGCTTTCAGAGTTGTAGGTTGAAAGTCAGTCTTATATTACGCAGTTGTAAAAGTTTGAAGCTAATACATCATTAAATATCAAAACACAATAAAAAATTACGTCTCCAATCTATTTTTTTCTGCTGGAATACTTTTTTATAGTTGCAGCTTTTTCTTTAGATACTAAAGGTCACGACCTCTGATATAGATAATAGAAAAAGCAACAACATGTAAATGGTTACCGTTTCTGTTCGTTTAGAAATATTCATTTAAACAATTTCCAGACTAATCTAAATCACCCGTCGGCATGACAGTGACAGTGAATGGTTGTTCATATGTATATTTCAGCACGTGCAATGAACTGGTGACGTGTCCAGACTTTACGTCGCCTTTGCTCTCTGCTAGATGGGAAAGGCTCCAGCATTCCTGTTACACTCCAGAGGATAAACGATCCAGAAAATGAATCACTGAATGCATTTTTAGACTGAAATTTAAAGATTGACTAAGCCCTTTGTGCTTCTTAAAAACTCCTCCAAAGACAAATCCATTAGTGCCCCGGTTTGCCTTGGAGCTGTCGCAGTGTCCTCTATTGCACCTATTCATTGAAATGTTTATTGCGCAGATGTTCACATGCCAATTTCATTTCTGACTCCTTGGCATCCAAAAATCTTCAATCTTTTATCAGATCTGGCATGTGTCCAGACTGCTTTGCTTAACCTCATCATATGCTGTAGTGTTTATAGCAGGGCTATAATGCCAAATCCCAGCTCAGTGGGACAAATAAATTACAGAATAGGCCTAATCTCAGTTGAGCAAACAGATGGATTCTGAAACCTGGAAACCCACTAAGTAAGCAAACTACAGGGGGGAGTTAGCATCTGTGCTAACCTAGCTAGCTTTGTAGTGGCTATTCTGTTTGCTAAATGTCAGGTGTGTTGATTCTAGGGCATCACAGTGCGGACCGCAAACCTAGAGGGGTACAGGGAGATCAGAGGGACTACAGGGATTGACTGAGTGAAGGGAATGATAAAGGGAGAGGTGGATATTGCAGTAGCACACACATATTTCTGATGTGAGGCCCAAGTGTTAGATGAATACATAGACTGGTAGGTAAATGGACAAATGAATATAAAAGAGTGAAGGTCTGGGCATGAAGTGCTGACATGCAGAGAGCAATGAAGGAAAAAAAGTGAAAGAAGCTTATGTCTCCTGTGTAGAACAGTTGTTTCACCTTGCTGCGGTTAAGAGTAGGTCAAGTAGCAATGATGCTTAGCGCAAGGAGAAGATAGGCTGTGTGATGCAGAGTGGCTGAAATGGGAGCAATGGGCTGAAATGGAAAGATGTGAGTGAAGAAGAAGGATGGATGAATGCAGAGAGTGGGAAATGAAAAGCTGCAATGCTTAAGTGAGGGTATGGTTTGAGAGATATGGGGAGGGACAGAGAGGGTCAATCAGAGATGCAGGGTGAAAGGGGGTAAGATAAGTGCAGGGAGGGAGAGTGACAGAGGGGAGAAAATGACAGGGGTTGGGTGGGGGGCTGTGCTGGGGTCTTTGCGGTGTGGTGGTTGCGTGACTGAGAGGAAAGTGCACTGCCGTGTGTGTAATGCTCTCAAGACGGATATTAAGACGCGCTGCCCGACTCGCACAGTCACTGCCCCTCTCTCCCCTTTTCTCCTTTACTCTCCTTCGTTCTGCTCCCTCTCTTCACTCCCTCCGTCTCCACTAATGATCCTCGCGTCCTGCCACACTGCCGGGCTGAGTGATGCCCACTGACAGTCGCACTCAGGCGGAAACGCTGTAGCCCCCTTCCAGGAGTGCTGTGACATACACACACACACTCACACAGACACACACTCACATTCACAACATACAGAGGTGAAGCACTTTCTCACATACATGTATCAGCTCAAAGCTGCTGACAGATGGATATTTGTGTGTGTGTGTGTGTGTGTGTGTGTGTGTGTGTGTGTGTGTGTGTGTGTGTGTGTGTGTGTGTGTGTGT
>JAQQZY010000009.1:10800240-10819410 GCA_030068375.1 Ostorhinchus rueppellii
TGTGTGTGTGTGTGTGTGTGTGTGTGTGTGTGTGTGTGTGTGTGTGTGTGTGTGTGTGTGTGTGTGTGTGTATGAGACCATCACCCTGTCTGGATACAGTCACGCACTCGTAAAATATGCCTCCATCCAGTTGCATCTGACATCAGGAATGTTTATGCAATGGATGAATGAGGACCATCTAGGTAATCATGGGATATAGTTACCTTGTTAATGATGCTACAGCCTCTTTTTGAGTCTGTGAGCTTTGTGACAAATACAGTTTGAAAACTACAATACAGTAATGAAAATGTGACAAATTTCAGTTCAATTCAGATTATAATGCTTAAATTAGAGCAGAAACAACTCTACAAACAAATAACAGATTATTGACCAGACCACGTAGTTACATTCTATTGTGATTATTAAGAGCACTAAGAAGAAAAAAAATCTTATAATTCCTACCTTTTTCTTATTGATATTGACACAATTCCAGATTTACAGATTATCATCTTCACCCTTTGGTTTCTTTTCACCTCACAAGAAACAAAAAAACAAACAAATAAAAAAAACAGGAATATGTACTTAAATATAACTCCTACGTTTGTGGGGCTACCATTCCTTTTAAGATAAGTTAGCATTTATTATCACTGTACATGGCACTATTAAATTACTTGCAGTAATAAGTTAAAAGTATAACATTTAATGTCCATTAATACATTGGATGATGTAAAGACATTTTAAATAATTTTCTGGGACATTACACAATGTCCACTGTTCTGTAATAATTGTGTTTTTCAACACATTTCTGTTTTTATTGCTATTTATGCACATCAGTAATCCCCTTTGAACAGGTATGATTATATGATTACATACTGAGTCCCAGTTACACTATGTATCACGAATAAATCCCATTGTCATATTAATTTCATGAGAGGAGGCAAGAATCTTTTATTCCATCTTTATGGACAGCAGCATATATATATATATATATATATATATATGCACGTGTGTGTGTGTGTGTGTGTGCGCATGCATGTGCTAGACACAGTAGTAAAGAAGCTCAGTAAAGGAACAGTCGCAAAACAGTTTGGGCATGAGGCTAAAGTAAACATATTTTCTTTTTTTAATGCAGGTTCATTATCACTTAGCATTTAAAATAACTGCGTATGAAATCCACTTCATTTTGCAATGTAGATGACAGAATTAAACAGAATGATAAATGCACTGAAGTATTCTGTTGACAGTGAAGTAAAATTGTGGATCTCTCTTCAACTCAGCCCCATGAAGTACAAATATCGTCAATAACGCTTCTTTTTTTTTTTCCATTTGCTCAAAGGTTAATTCTCCACTATTGTGCCAGTAGTGTGTTAGCAGTTAAGGTTAAGGGTACATGAGTAAAGGGTGAAGGAAAAGTAGTTTGTGATGCTGCTTGTTTTAGAGTCAAATGCATGGCATCGTCCTACACATGTGGCTTTTGTAGGCGAGGAAATGTTTTTTTGGGAAGAGTTCGCTTGAGGCTGAACTCAAGTGGTTTTGTAGGCAGACAAAATTGTAGCACCTTGTGCAACTGACACTGAAAAGAACAAAACAATGAATAAACAAAAACTATATGAGAGTAAAGTCCCCATTAAAAAATACAAAAAAAACCCCTTTCACTAACAGGACATCCAAACAATTATTTTTGTGTTACTACCTGTATGTAAAGAGGTGAGACATCTAAACCACTTCATGCGATACATTTTCACGCTCCTATTTCTTTCCCATAATTCACTGTGTGGAACCTTTCATTTTCCCTCCATAATCCAACCGACCCAAGTCCAGGCCCAGATCATGACTACTGAGGAGAGGTTAGGAATTAGGTCACAGCATTTCATTCCTCTAATTAGATGCTGTGAGTGTATGCATGTTGGTGCATGTGTGTCTGTCTATGTATGCGTCTACACGCTGGGTGCTCTTAATCCGTAGGTGGCCTCTATGGTAATGGGGGAGTCCTGGGAAGACGCGTTAACCCACATTTCTGTTACTCTCTGAATGTTTTTGACGTCAATAGGCCAGTAAAACAAAAAAAAAAAAGTAAAATGACGAAGAGGACAGTCAGGGGTGAAGATGAAGGTATAAGGTAAAACAAAAAGGAAGTATCCCAAGGGGGGTGAAAGAACAGGTCAGATTCAGCCATAAAAAATGCATGTGAAGCAATAACATTCCAAAGGAACAAGCTCCAGTTGAGAGAGCGCTTTGGCCTACACGCCCCGTGTTGCGGGCAGGTTAGGATTCAGTTCGGATTCCCATCCCATTACCCATCAGGACCATGTAACTCCAGCTTCTCTGTGGTAACAAATGGTATTTGAGGTGAAGGAGCTCTTTACCTCACTCCTCATGGATTTGTCCCACCCTCTTCCTAAGATGTATCCATGTAGGGGGCCAAGGGGAAGACATACTTGCTCTTGCAGTTTTAATGTGTACTTGTGTTTTTTGTTCATCTCGGGATGTTTATCTGCCATGATCGAGAGACTGTGTGTTATTCAGAATTTTTTCCATGTACTGAAATCTACATCAGCTCAGTGGGGTGTGTGTGGAAAGGACAAAGGGGGTAAACAATTGGTAAAGAGGGTGAAACTAAGGTATCATACAGGATTTTCTAGTGTGTAGGCATGTGTGCACAAAGCTGTGTGTATGTGGGAAGGGAAGTAAAAGAAAGAAAGAGTAGCGCGGGGCTAATCTTAATTAAGTTTTCAGGAGGCTCTTAAAAGGTCATGGCATGCCTCCGCGCCCCCTCCCTTCCTCGCCACCACCGCCATCACTACACCCCACCGAAATTTCACTTCCCCCCCTCCTTCCCTCCCTCCCTTCATAACCTCCCCATTGCGATCTATCCAGTCATCAGCCCCCCATCTGTGCACATTAGCCATTCATGAACACACTCATTAGGGTGGGAGTTTGAAGCGATTGTGTTCACTAGTCTGCGGCTGGAGCGTGGCGATTAATATTTCAGCGTCTCCCGTTGAGGAGCTGAGAGCAAGTTTGGTCGTCTTAGCCGAGAGAGAGAGATACACAGAGAGAGAGAGAGAGAGAGAGAGAGAGAGAGAGAGAGAGAGAGAGAGAGATTCACCCTTCCCTCTCTCATCCCCAACAAACCGTCGTCCTCCCCCTTTGCTCCTTTCAGATACACTCTCCGCAAACTTACAGTACATTGCCCCCTTATTTCCACTTATTGCATACACACTCATGATTTGGTTACACATTTTTGTCCACACATTGAGGCGCAGCCCCTAACTCAAACTGACTTAATTGGGCTCTTTTTGTTTCTGGAAACGAGGAGAGTACTAGGGGATAAGAAGAAGAAGTAGAAGTAGAAGAAGAGGAGGAAGAGGATAAATCCTGTCCTTTGTTGCGCCCCCTTCTCCCACCTTTCTTGTCACCCCTCTCAGTTTGACAGCAGTATTTCCCTTCCTATCTGTCCTTTATCTCTTCAGATGGCACTGAATTGGTCAAGACATGAATCATGGAGGAAAAGGTGACTTTGATGGTGTTTTTGTCACACACCTACACGCATATGAGTTCATTCAGACCAAATTGATGCTCTCCTTGATTCGTGCTGCACACCCGCAGTTAATATATGACAATTTGAGGCAGCCAGGAGTATCAAGGGTTATCAGGCTGTCAATATCTGAAACACTGCTCTGGCATACAGATAGGAGCTAAAGCAGAGTTCTCCTGCTTTATGAAAAATATGGATTCATTTTAATAATACACACTTTTCTATTTCACTGTTGCTTTTCTATTGTCTTTTTAATCTCATCCTCTTCCTATATTTTTGGGGGAGTCTGGCCGGCACTAAGCAGCAAACAACACTTCTACTAAAATGCTACTTGCTTGTCCAGCAGAAGATGTGAAAGCATTTTCTATTTCTTAGTAATTCCATGTGAATTATAAAATGATCTCAAAATGCCCCTGAGAAGAGAGAGAGTAACACTTTAAAAAAATTGTTGGCTTAGAGCAGTCTTGCAATTATAAATCTGAATTTTTGATTGCAATAATAGAAATAGCCATCAGTCAGTAAAAAAAAGTTACTTTTTTGAAGTTGTTTGGTTGTCTTACAGCACAAATGGAAAGATGCATCAATATTAGCACCTGCAGTTTTTGTTTCCTTTTTTTTTTTTACTTGTTACTGTTCAGCCAATTTACTTATTCTTGAATCTGTCTGTCCTTTCATTTTTCACTTTAACTAAACATTCTTGCATTCTTTGCACATAATTCAACATGATCAAAAATGCATAGTAAATAAGCAGATACAGCGTCCGACCTCATCGAAGTATTGTTTTAATGGAGTACTTGAAAAAAAAAGTTCAATATACTATATAGTGCTATTGTGTGGAAATCTAGAGGCCGTCACGGTAGGTCAAGGTTGATTATAAGGTAGCAGAGTTCCACAGAGAATTGTCTTCATACAACCTTCTACTACCTCAGCTTCTCGCTTTAGATCCCTACTGTTCAAGCAAGGGGGCCTCAAGACCCTCTTTAACTCCCCTTTGTTCCCCCATCCTCTTTTTATTGTTCACTCACCTCTGCCCTCTCAACCCCCCTCCTGCTCTAGATACACTCGAACCCCCCGCCAACTCCCTTCTTTTCATTCTAAGCATACCATTCTCCATCGTCTTCTCCATGTAGGTGTACAAATAAGTGGGAGTCTATGGGCTGTGCGTGAGTAAGTGGAAGTCTGCGGGCTGAAGTGTTGCATGTGGATAGGTATTCATAGGGAGCAGTGGTTGGTGCTGTGCACACTGATGGCTAATGAAGTTCCTCTGCACCTCATAGCCCTATTAAACCACTGCCCCCTACCTCTACCCACTTCACCCCCCACCTCTTGCCTTGTTTCTCCCTGAGGGAGAGAGTTGGCAGGGAGTGAGCTGGCTGCTATGGCAACAACGAGGAACCCTCCCTCTCCCACAGGTCTCCTTAGCAACTGGTAGCTTGGCATTGCGGTAATGAGTGTGCCCGGTGTGCCAGGCTTTGTGTCATGTTGGCATGTGTGCAACATGTACGTGTGTGAAAGAGTGAGGGAGTGTGTGCATAGGTGTATGCCTGTTTGAGCCTCTTTGTGTGTTGGTTTAGTGCGGTTGCCAATTTAGGTGAGAGTTAAAATGTGTGATGACAAAGAGATGTGGACTGGAGCCACTACTTGGTGCTGATCCAGAAAATTCGTGAGGCTTATTTTATTAAAATGTAACCAAAACTGGCACTTGACTGACTCCCCTTATCTTTTTCTGTATGTGTTTGTGTGTTTTGCAGATGTGTGGGCCTGTGTTCCAGTCTATTTGGGCTTTTATTTCTCATCCAGTGTGATTGTGGCCAGTCTTTTTTGTACTGTGAAATTGAAGCAATTAAAGGGACGATCCGATGAATTTTGCATGCCATGTGTATGGCTGCTTTTGAGTTTGCTGCTCTGCTGAAATTAAATTAAACGCTGCGAATGGTGTTTATTAAAGTGTGATCAGAGGTGTGCACTGACCTTTAGAATGTGGGAAATGAGATTCTCATTGTTATGAATGAGATTATGTGGAGGCCGAGTGTGAAAAAAGCCTGAGCCTGCATTGATTCCATTGTTGGCCGACAGTTTCTTTGTATATAGCAGAGGGAGGTTTCAATATAATCAAATCCACACTGTGCCTGTTGGCTATTAAATGGACTGATACACAAATATAGACACACAGGCGCTCGCATAAATGCAGATTGACTTGCAAATGCTTGCACACACGCATATCTTGCCCATCTTGTAAAAAGAGCTGTAAAAGCCTCTCCAGAAACGTGTTGGTCTTTTTACAAAAGCATGGCAGGCCCAGTGGAAAATGTTAGTTTGCTCCCTAGACGAGGTGTGAAGTGCGAGCAGGCGGCCGGCCCCACAGGTTGCCCAGCCCAAACACCTGTTGTGTGAATCCTCAGTGGGAGGACGTGCGCTCTGCCTACCTAGCAGGTCTCAGTGGAAAAAAACCACACCCGTTCTCTACTGTGGCACGTGCTCACTCATGTGCTCACACTAACTCCGAGGCTCCCCCATTTTGCGTGTGGGCGTCAGACGTGATGCCCAGATTGTGTCCCCTTTGCGCCCACCGGAAACACTCAGCTGTCTCTGGCATCAGGCGAGCGGATTTTCCGATCCCCTATCCGGGTCTCAGATGCTCTACTAATCTGTCAGTGTCTATTTTTACCCACCAAAGCTGTGGCAGCCCGGTTCTATCCCACACCCTGCTACACCGATCCCAACCCTTCCCTTGGCACCACGGCTGATGAGTCGCCAGCCATTGGCTACAATTAGTGCACAGTCAGACAGGAATCCCCTACCAACTCCAATGTACCCCTCTCCACAGCCACTTCCTGGTCTGAGGGAACCAGACACACTACATACTTGCTTTCCATTTTAAGCCTTTTTATAAATGGCACTCCTGCAGTGTAGTGGAATAATGGGGTCGGATACAGAACACCTTTCACAGTGCTTGAATCACTCTAAAGTGCAAACTCAGTTTATTCAAGTACAATGGCAGCCTAGGGAAAGCATGTTTGAATTGTACCTGTTCAGATTTTGTGTTGAGATTAAGTAAAAGTTATACAGTTGGACAGCTATTGGCAAATATATTCCTTTAGTAAAAGTAAGATATGAAAGGATATCTTTTGAACATTTTGCCATGGAGTGTTTCTTTCAAGAATTTACAAATGTTGCCAATCCTGAGAGACCCCACAGTGATACACTGATAGATACAATTCCTAATCCCAGGTTTATTTCCTCTCCAATGAGGGCTGTAATATGCCTTGCATGCCAATGCAGTCGTGACCACTGCTGTGGAGGCGATGATGGCATGTGGCAGAGAAGTAACTGTTTCTCACCTCCTAATAAAAGAGACTCCTTTTTAATCTTTTCAATTTGATTGCATTCCAAAAACAGGCCTGTCTGCCCATCTGTCTCTCTTAAAGAAGCCTCCTAAAGGGATTTTAATCATCTGACTCTGGGCTTCTCAAGCAAATTGCTACATCTCTCTTTCTCTCTTGCGCACACTCTCTTTCTCCCTTTCTTTCTCACACACATACATGCAAACAATTAAAAATGTTCTTTCTTGTGCTAACTGTCATAGTCACACACTTGTCTTCTCTCACTCTCTGATGCATCATCTCTGCTCCATTATGCCATATCTGTGCTGCCATTAGTCCCTTCAGTCCCTCTTCAAGTCCCCCAGACACATAAAATTCCCCCAACCCTGTCCCTATTAATCTACATGGCTCTAAATTCTTTATTTCCCTTCAAAGGGACAACGCGAGCCGTGACATCAATCACGGAAAGCGAATATTTAGCCGGCGCTAATTTCCACCAATAGCCTGGAGACAGGCTTAGCTGACAAAACTCATTCCTGTGCTGAACAAAACTGCTTGTGTTGAAACCTCCCCTCCCCCTGATCCCTCCTGCCTTCTGCACAGGCAAAAACAGCATCACAATAAATGCAGTTAGCGCTTCTGTTACTCCCCCTTGATTTAGGCTTATCAAATGAATGTGCACCATAGAGGGATACCCTTTGACAATACATAATAGCTCCATTCTGCATGAAATGGTTTGGTAATACCAGTCGAGTGTGGCAAACGGCTTTACCCGGTGCCACTACAAGAACAGCTGCTGTGTTCTTAGCTGGGCAAGCGCACCACGCAGCTTCACCCTTGAGGTTGTTTAAATCGGGTGAGTGGTTTCTTTTTGCCGGTTCCCAGACCCCACTCACAGTCCTTAGTTCCTCACTCTGTTCTATTTGAATGAGTGCACATTCGCCACAAGATGGGTCCTTTAAACCATTTGACCTGTTTCCTTACCCCTCTGTTGGTGAGCATGTGTGTGGGTGGGTATATAGGAGAGAAAACACTTAGTGGGTTCTACGGGGGGGTAGGGGGGCAAAGGAGGGGTATGGGAAGAGTGGGGGGCATTCTGAGGGCACCCCTTTGTGTAGCTTGGAGAGGGCCCCTTGCTGTACTGCTACATTCCCATCCCTTACCCCCAGGACCCTCCACCTCCTCCTATCCTCCTTCGCACAGCTGCCCCCATGCCAATCAGTCAGACTATCTCCCAACACAACAACTGTACTATATACTCCCAGTGCTAGGCCCCAAAACATTTCTTGTGAGTGGCAAAACAAGGAGTGTGTTGGGCGCCTAGCCAATTTAGGCAAGTTCGTCAATAGCATATTGACGGCCCATATTGGACTCATAATGTAGGTGGATTATGTAGTTAGTTAGACCTTGATGTGTGCAGAGCCTCTGCACTGATCGCCATTAAATTTCATTGACTCCCAGCACTAAATAGGCCTCTGCAGTCCCTGAATCAAACAGAGTTTGCATAGAAGAAATGGAGAAAACAGCAGAGTGTCTGATTAGTATTGTGGAATTTCCAAGGGCTAACTGAGCAATAATCGGTTGGACCAGAATCTCAATAGAAATTTCTACGTGCACGTGGCTTAAATATTTCCGTTGCTTCCTTGAGCCAGTAAGAAGACTGATTAGGCCTCCAGTGTGCTGTGGAAAAAAGTGTCAACATGTCAGATTTGTCTGAAAAAATAGCCTAAGCTTTTAATCCGGGGACAAAGAAGGCAATCCTATGGCTTGGTGTTTATTGTCTAAATCAGTTATCAGGATTTTTAGAATTGAACTCAAGCTGATTGTTTTCCTGCCACAGAGACAACTTTATTCACCTTTATTGGCTTTGATTGGCCAATAAACTACCCTCCCCCCATCCTCTTTAACATCATGGCCAAAAAAATCCTATCAGTCTGATTTAATTGTGCTTGTTGATAGGTAGATGTCCCTCACAGCAAAGCAAAGAACTCACACTCGCACTTATGACTCCATCACTGCTTCTCTGTATTATGGGACCAGGCAGCGCATCTCTGCATAAGTCCAGCCCCTGGTTCATTCATTATTTAGAGGCCTCTCTACTAGGCCCATTGTATTAAAGGGGTATGATTTGAATAGGAAGTAGCTCCCTGGACCTAGGCGTGTGATGTGTGTGTTCCTCTCTGTCATTGTATGTTTCTGTGGGCTTCATCCGTCTGCCTCAGCAAGCCAGTGGGCTGAATGAGAATTTCCATTTTATGAATATTTAATACATAATAAAGTTTTCAATTTTATTCTATTCAAGCCGTAGGGGTAAAAATCTGGCAAAGCCAACCCTCAAGGACAGAATACACCGTAAAGGTAGTTTATACGATGGAGGCATCAAAAGTACAGTTCACATCAGCTCACTGCTTCAGAAATCATACTATATTACTAAAATACACACACAAAATGGTGTAACACTACATCCTGTAATAATGTCCACGGTGTCCCATATTTCCCACATCTCAACCTGCCCTTATGCTGTATTACTATTAGATCATAGCATATCCTGGCTGCCTGCTGTGTCCGTGGTGACCTGGCATGGCTCCGCATGAGACACCCAGCTGGGGAGTGCCCCTGAATCAACTTGGGATTAGCCAAGGATTGTCTGGGATTACTCGGGGATGGAGGAGGATTAGCAGTGACTGCCTGTTTCGGGGGCGTGAGGGCCATAGGATGGCCAAATTGCCCCTGACTCAGGCTCAGGCAACAGGAGGCAAACCACACAGAACCACACCTACAGCGGAACCACCTGCAACCTGAGCTATTCTTAGCTTCTGTTACACACTCACAGGGCGACAAAAGAGGGGAAAAAACGGATGTGGTGGAAAACTACATAACAGGAAGCCAGCAGATAGTGATGATGATCATGATGCCATCGCTGGCCAACGTCCGAAATCTCTCAAATCTCTCTAGCAGGTGGATTCATCAGATAAAGAGGGTTTGGGATGATGACAAATCCCTCCAAGTTCAATGGGGCTGCTCTTCCCTCATACGGGGATAAATTGAGATTTGAATCAGACAGGTCACACAGAGTTGCAGCATGAAGTGGTTGAGCTTGCTGAAAGATGCCCCATTTATAAACAGTAGTGGTGGAACAGCATGAAAGCTTACATATGTTTTAATTCAGGCATGCACAGGACTTGATGGGGATGATTTGGAGTGGTATGATAGGTGGATGATCCAGCCAGGGTGAGACAGGGAGTTGGCGCAGCACGTAGAGAAGCCGTCAGAAGCAGGGAGCGGGCATCCCCTGCGGACCTGCACTGCCGAGATGAAAGGCTGTTTAGTGTTGGAGCAGCAGCATCAAACAACCGCCTCCTCTTGCATCCTTTCCCCCATCCCCCACTCTCTCTCTCTCTCTCTCTTTCTCTCTCCATCTTCCTCTCTCACTCTCTTGACTCTCACCACAATATGATATAGTTCTGCTGTTGCACGTTTACCCGGTTGCCATGGTTACCCAATGCTGGAGGTGTCACAACGAGATAACCCAAGGAGGCATTCACAGATCACCTGAATTCAGTTCGCCTCCCATTTATGTGTTCTCTGCCGCAATTTGATTTATTTGTTTCCCTGCCGTGCAATTCAATGTGAATACAAATAATCCACAACATAATGGAGATGGTGGAAGTGTGAGTACCCTTCAATCTGTAACAATCTATTGTACCGGGATATTCCTAAACCACAGGAGGTGCTTTTGATTTGATATTTTTCTGCTTCAGTGTCAAAATGCCTCATGACAACAAAGGGCAGTATTGCAACCACATATTTAGGTACACAACAGGAGCCTTACCATTCTGCAACCCTTCAGATGTACATGAAAATACAACAGAATACATTTTGTAAATTACCAAATTAGCAAATGTACTTTCTCGCATTGAGTATGTAATGGAAAAGTATTTGGTGACAGGCAGTATAACTGAAAGCACAGACACGGAAAGCAGCAATTGAAAATGACAGTTGTGTGGAAGAAAGCGTATAGAAATATGAGGAGGGGAAAATTAAGAAAATCAAGAAAATACTCAGCCCACAGTGACAAAATAGGAAGAAGGATTGCAATAAAGACAGCAAGGAGGGAAGGGGAGATAGGAAGTGAAGGTGGATGTCAGAGGGTGGGTTACATCCATTAGCCTTCCTTCCTCCCGGCTCAATCTTGCGATACATCCCCCCATTCAAGATACAAGAGCGAAAGAGACAAGGCTGGCGCTAAGCCAGACTGGCACCGACATCAAACATACAGTACGCCCAACCACAGCAGCTTACATCAGCCCGACTGAAAGGAGAAGTAGAGGAGGACAGATGGATTGATGGAAATGAAAGTGGGAGGATTGACGTACATAAGGAGACTGCCTCAAGACTGAGTTTCAGGTCGTTCCAGGTTGGCTGAGGCTGACAGGGTCTTGCTCTGTGCCAGCTGTAGCTGTCTTTCGAAACTTGTTTGTGTTTTTGAACACGGTCTCAATTTTCTAAAGCTGTGACACTGGTTGACACTTATTGCACAGAGGCCCAAGGATCTACCTCAGTGTGTATTTTGTGCATCTATTAATAGACAATGAACCGATCCCATAATCTGACACTTTTCCCATGTATGAGTCAATAAGTATGGAGTTAATGGTTTTGAAGTAGCACTGAGTTCATTTCTGTTTGTGTTGAGTTTTTTTAAAATGTTTTTTTTCTTTCTTTAACACATATATGACACAGATTTCACTCTTTGGGGTGTCCTGGTAGCTCCTGTGCACTTCATTCAGACGCAGGCACTTTGCTGGATGTCATACTTTCTCTCTCTACACCACAATCACCAATAAAGCAGACAGAACAAATTTCACTCATTTAAATTTCTCACCTCATGAAGGCATTTCATGTAAATTGTAATTATATATATAGTGCACACATAGTAATTAGCAAAAAGAACACATTTTGAGTAGCTTAATTTGATCTTTTCATAATTTTGTGTTTCATCTCCTTTGCAGAACTCCATCCGACATAATCTGTCCCTACACACACGTTTCATTCGAGTCCAGAATGAGGGAACAGGGAAGAGCTCCTGGTGGATGCTGAACCCAGATGGAGGAAAGATGGGAAAAGCCCCACGCCGCCGAGCTGTTTCCATGGATAACAGCACAAAATACCTGAAGAGCAAAGGACGCATCAGGGGCAAGAGAGTTGGCCGTCCTGGCATCGGAGCGGGATCTGCTGTGGTAGGGCTCCAAGGCTCCCCTGACCATGGCAGCCCACCACGGAAAGTCCTCCCAGGGGCTGGAGGAACGTCTGGAACAGATGGAGAGTTTGATGCATGGACAGACCTCCACTCCAGGGCCAGTTCCTCAGCCTCAACCTTAAGTGGTCGTCTGTCACCTATCCTTGCAGAGGGAGAACCAGAAGAACCAGAGGAAGGAGGCCTGTCATGTTCCACCTCCCCTCACCTGTACCCCTCGCCAACGAGTGCTCGCTCTCCTTCCATGGGGGCGGGAAATCGTTGCCCACCCCTTGAGCAGCTTCCTCAACTTGCTAACCTGACAGGTGCAATCAGTTTGGATGAGCAGCTAATGGAAGATGGTTATCATCATCACCACTCACAACAGCAACAACACCAGCAGCTTCCCCCTGTTGGTAGACATAAGCACCAAACCGCTGTTTATCACTACAGCTCGGGAGTGAAGGGGCAGAGCACGTATGGTGCAGGTGTTTATGGTGCAACAGGAATGGGGTTGCTGCGCCACCACTCACCCATGCAGACCATTCAGGAGAATAAGCCAGCAAGTTTCTCTGGAACCATGCGGGCGTACTCCAGCACCAATGCTCTGCAGAGTCTGCTAACAGCGACCCCAACTGGTCAGCAGTACTGTGCCAAGGACATGATGCTGGCACAGGAGAGAGAAAGCCATCCCATGATGAGCCAAGCCAGTAATGGAATAGGCTCCAACCATCACAATCACCACCAAGGCCACCACAACGGCCACAGCCACAATGGACCTCATAGTCATAGCTCAGCTCACAGCCATAACAGAACTCACAGCCATACCCCTAACCATAACCACAACAATGTAACCAACCACAACCACAGTTCACCTCACAGCCTCGCTCACAACGGCCACAACCTCAGTCAGAGTCATAACCACACGCCACCTCGGGCACAGGCTCTAGCTCCACGAGGGAATAGCAGTCAGCTGCAGACCTACAACCACAAAGCCCCCTACTTGTACAGCCCTCCGTCACATGCCCACCTCCCCGCCTCCACCACCCTCCCTCCAAACCCAGCAGGCATGCTCGGTATGCCCCAGGACTCTTGCCATGTGGCCGCCGCCCCACACCCACATCCTCGTCACAATCATTACCCTGACCCACAAAACCAAGGCATGGGTAACGGAACATACCACCATGGCCAGGGGATGGGGGGCAGTAGCGGTGATAGCAACTACCACAGCTATCACCAACTTCACCCACATGAGAGACTACCGGCTGACCTGGACATTGACATGTTCCACGGTAGCTTAGACTGTGATGTCGAGTCCATCCTCCTACATGACATCATGGACTCTGGAGAGGAGATGGACTTTAACTTTGACTGCTCCCTAGCCCAGGGGGTGGGCATTGGAATGGGCATGGGCATGGGTGTAACTATGGGCATGGGGATGGGGATGAGTGGACTTGCTGGTCCACAACAAGCTCATAGTAACCAGAGCTGGGTGCCTGGCTAAAGTCAAGGATACTCCACTGTAACCAGTTCGGCTGCCCACGACGCACTGTGCTCAAATGTGGCGTTCTTGACTTGATACAGAGACTAGAGGACCAATACTCCCTTCTCTCTTTTTTTGTCCTGACAATTCCTCAGTTATCCCCTCCTCTTTTGATTCCTCCCCTCCCGAGAGATCTAGTTCATGTCACATTAAGTTTTTCCTTATATCAACTATACTGTGATGACAATCTCTCAGCTGTGCTTGCCCAACTTTGCTTCTCATTTACCATGAGAACTCAACTCTCAATGCACTTTATTGCAAGTGGGTCACATCTTGCAGTGAAACGTGTTCTCAGAGCGCTCAGGCAGAGCTTGGCATGTCTTGTAAGGTGGCTGCAGTATTTGACAGGAACAAATGAGGAAATCACAGGCTCTGTTGATAAAGTGTCACATCTCGGCATTGAATTAAAATTGGAATCCTTTTCTCATAAGCTGCCATTGTCAGTAGTGAGGACAATCTTTTTTCATACAAACAACTTTATAAGTGCTTTGTCTGCAGACTTTTCATTATTTTTTTTTCCAAAGATCAGAACATGTACACATAAAATATATCTATTTTGACTTTTACCTATTTGATGATATTTACATTCATATGCTTAGATCACACATTTTTTCTTTTATATAGAATGTTTTTTTTTTTTTACAGTATCATGCATTCAGTCCTTGGAGGTTTGACTTCTTTCTTGGATGTGACATTTTGTTGATGCTCTTTTGCCCTTGATTATAGAATATTGTCACAACATCGTTAAATGGATTCTATCATTACTGGCTAGCATGCAATTTGGTGAATTAAAATGTCATATCCCCTTGTCTCACCTGAGCTTCTTATGCCAGTTATTCTCTCTCTCACTCTCTCTCTCTCTCCTTCTCGCTCAGCCTCTTTCTTTCACTCTCTGCCTGCCAGTGGAGACAAAGTAACCATTCCTCACACTAAGCCATTAATGTGGCTTGATTGAAATTCAGCATCTTGCTTTTAATCTCCAAAGTGATGCTGCAGCGATGCGTCATTATTGAGAATCTAACGCATTGTCCTCCCATCTCTCACCCCGGCCGTCCGGGCTGGCACTCGCCTCACCGACTAAATGTGCCAAGAAAGCGAGACAAAACTGTGATTAACGCCAAGTCACTCTGCCTGTCGTCCTGCTCTGAGGAGGCCAATGTCACTGTCCACTTGCCTGCTCACAGAGGGTACATAATGGAAAAAATGGATACAAGGATAGAACTGTTTCCGTCGCCAACCTCAGTTTCCATGCTGTTTGCTGTTTGCGTGTGTGTCAGAAAACAGGTAGTGTAGTGTAGTGTTTTTATTGTAAACCATCTCCATTATCTGTATTTTGTGTTCCCTTGTTCCCATGTTTTCGGTACTTATACCCTGAGCAACAAATACATCTGAGGTGCAAAAAGAGAGATTAAACAGAAACAATCAGCAAATCTGAATGGTGTGAGTCTTTGCGCAACAGGGTTTCAAAGCCCCACACGGCCACATACATCCACTTTATGTGTGTTTATTCTGTTGTCTTGTAGTTGTTGTTGTGTTGTTGAAATTTCAAGGACCAACAGGGACCACACTGAAATATCCATCATATAAGGATGATATTCTATGGTGAAAAGATGTTGGTAGTGCAGTGTGACCTTCCTGTGCTCCAATACCATGCACCCCTCCCACATGTGCTCTACTCAATTGTTTCTGTGCTTGTGAGTGGGGGGAGTCTGAAGCTTGCTTCTCACTGGCCTTGGGAGAGAAAAAAAGAGGACACCCCTATTCTCTAGTTCCCTCAAGGAGACTCACCGTGCTTGGTCTGTACCAAGTGTGGCACACAAAGAAAAAAGAGGGGGGTACGGGTGGGGTGGGGGTTATTGTTACAGCCAAAGGTCAAGCACGGCACAGACTATCAGACCTATTATTGGGGTAAATACCTTCATTTCAGGGCTTTTAGCTGCGCTGGTTCCAGTTAATCTCCGTGTGGAAAATGCGTGGAATTTTCTCACAAATTGGACCTCACAAAGCAGTTATGCTATATCCTATGCTACAGACATTTAGCAATGCCCTGCCATTCAAAAGAGAGCTATATATGTATGATGTCTAATTTTCCTATATTTATTTATGAAAGAGATTGGTCTCTGTCACTATTAAATGTGGTAGTTGTTTGAGTCAACTCCTGTCCCATCCTCTTTTTTTCTCTGTTTTTTAAGATGTCACTCTCCCTTTGCCCTTTTACCGACATTTATTTTGTAAAAAAAAAAATCTATATATTAAGAATATTGTATAATAGTTTTTAAAATCTCAAAAGAATATCAGTTTTGTTGTCTATTTCTTTTTTAAGAGAATGTAACTCATCATCTGGTGACTGTTAAATAAATGAAATGAAAGGGAAACAAAATGGCTCTGTTTTTTCACTTGAAGATAAATTTGGTTTTTATAAAAATGACCTTTACACTATGATTCTGAGAACCTGTAGTGAATTTTCTTAAGCTTTTTCTTGTGTGCTTTCACAGTCACTGACAAGATGAATGAATACACCTTTTTTGTTAATTTACTTCTTTTATGCCACGTTTGTTTCATTTTTAATACGCAACGCCTTTCACATGTGCAGACAGATGACCCCTCTAGGGAGTCGTGCTCGACCAGGTAGCCAAGTAGCTACGTGGGAGGCAAGAGAGAGTGAGTTGAATGAAAAATGGAGGAATGGAAAAATGTAGCTTCTCCTATGTCAGGAAGCATCTCATGTGCTAGAGACAGCAGGAGAAATAAAGAGAGAAATTGGGTGAATGTGGATGTGTGAGAGAGAAAAATCCTGACAGACAGACAAAACATGGAGGCAGCCAGACAGCCAGACAGAGTTGGCAGGATTGCAGTAATAGGTGTGTATGTATGTATGTGTGTGCTTGTGTGTGTGTGTGTGTATTTGTCATAAGGCTTGTTATGGCCCATGAAGCGGTATAGGTTGGCCACAGCTGTCCTGGTCCCATTGGAGGCGTTTTCACAGGAGGAGTGTGCAGCACTACAGCGCCATGCTGCCAGGCCCCAGGGGAGCCCCCGCCACACACACTCCCCCCGCCTCTACACTCACTCAGACATCGCACACACATATATAGAGACACATACCACACATTCACACACGTATATTTGAAAATAACACAAATTCACACGTTTACACAAAGAAGCTCGCAGCGCAGTTACGAAACCATACACATCGACACACACTCACGGAAGCAGATATTTCTCACTTAGATGTACAGTTTTAATTGACTCCACTTGGCAAAGCCTATCTGTAGGGAAAGAAGTGAAAACAGAAAGAAAAAGGAAGATATAGGGGAAGGAAGTGAGGCAGCATCTATATATTTCTCTCTAAAAAAAACAAAAACAAAAAACAAAAAAACAACACTTGTGGCTTGATGAGCTGATTTAGTTCTAACATGGCCCAGCAGCCTCAAAAGATGCTTTATAATTTCAACAATTAGACCAAGCCGAGTGTAACCGACACTGAGAGTCTGGCATCAGGCCAGAGTCTCACTCTTCTCTGCCTTTCCCCACAGACTGATCGAGGTAGAGGATTGAGGTAGACAGGAAAGCAGTCCGGTCCAGGTGCTCTGCCTCGGGGAGGGTCTGCTCTTCTGTTCCTCATTATCAGAGAGAGAGGGTGAGAGAGACAGAGAGAGAGAGAGAGTGAAGCGGCGTTACAGTGTCATTATTCATCCACTCAAGCATCTGGGAGCAGGCCCTTCTTTACTTGGCCCATGATATCACTGTAGAGACCGCCCTTGGAGCTAAAGGCTGGCTGGGGACACTGCTAACTGCTAACAGACAGACCCACCCAGGCGAGGCTCCAGGGTACACATGTCCTTGAGTGCTTATGAGGATTCAGCAGTTCTCACTTTCCGGCCAAGCAGCAAACTGGAAAAGTGCTACATCTACCAAAATTCAATTCTTCATAAAAGTGATTAATTCACACATATTGAAGGGTGGAGTTTGGTGTTTTCAGAGACAGAGTCGAGATTAACGGGGTAATTGTCTTTGACTTATTTTCAGCCAGTGGAGCTGCTATAAATAAGGAATAGTATCATATGTAAAAGGAAAAAAAAACAAAACAAAGCAATGCATAGATTGTGCAGAGGCTGTCAATCAATATGTGGAATTGAGGCCAGGAAAGAGGATGTGCTATGAATGATCATTGCAGTCACAATTTTTTTCCCTCCTGACAATGAGCCCCGAGCAGTTTCTTATAATCCCCCTTCTAGTCAATAACAATATCAGTTGATTATATGGAGGATGCACTGTAGATCTCTTTAAAGAATGTTGCAAAAGTTACGTTCACCCTTCAGAGGTGGAAATTATTTGAGGGACACAGTAACGAAGAACAGTGAATAGTTTAATGTAATCTAAAAAAAGGTAGAGATATGAAGTTGGGTAACATTTTCCAGACCAGTGGAGGATAACAACATTTTAATTGTGGAAATATCTTTACTCTAAGTGGAATAAATCACTGATACCGAGTGATTCTGAAGATTACCCTCTAAATGGACTCCACATGGTAAAAGAGTTCAGACATGATGCCAGTGCAACAACAGGAGAAAGACACTTCTTATCCTCTCTGGTTAATGTTTTGAATGAAATACTGTGTTTTTGTCGCTAAGCTGACATTCTATAGCAGCCACATTATTGGCCACGCATTTAATGAAATAGATGGAGACTGAATGGCAAAGGTGAAATTAAAAAGAATTCAATGAAATGCTGTGCTTGTGGGTAAAATAAGGCCTGTAGCGGCATATATGTTCTTTGCGGAACTTGAAGATTGTAATGATATTTTATGAAATTGATTTCTTCAGTGGATTTATATACAGGGCAATAGTTAGGAGTCAGGGTTCTCCGATCAAGGCCAGAGAATTTGCAACAACTGAACTGAAAATTAGCACTTTTATTGCACTTTTTATTTCACTAATACACAGCCCAACTAAAGAAAAAAAGTCACATGCAATATTCCACTGCACCACCTTTGGTTTCGATTAAAGAAGACATTCACTGGATTTAACTCAACAAATAGTTCAGATCCTTCCATGGGTAAATACTGCAGTGGTTAATAATGTTTCAGCTGTAACAGGTTATTTTTATTTTATTTATTTACAACTATATTTCTGTTATTGTTATATTGTTCTTTCTTTTTTTCAACTTTATTTAGTACTTAGCACTTTTATTTTGACATTTTTGTACAGAGTGGGCAAAGTTAAACCGGGGTCAAATTCCTTGTTTGTGTACAAACTTGGCGAATAAAGCTGATTCTAATTCTCATTAACTCTAACTGCAGTGACTGTCCTCTCATGTGTAATGTCAAACAGATTGGACAATGCTAGGAGTGATCAGGATCATCAGGTATGTGACAGAATGGTTCAGGGAGGGGCGACACGGTGGTGCAGTGGTTAGCACTCGTGCCTCACAGCTAGAAGGTCCTGGGTACGATTCCGTATCCTTTCTGTGTGGCCCATGTTCTCCCCGTGTCTACGTGGGTTTTCTCCGGGTACTCCGGTTTCCTCCCACAATCCAAAGACATGCACTGATA